>JAFVLL020013775.1:0-17120 GCA_021397915.2 Tor tambroides | reverse complement strand
GGTGTATGCACTCAGAAAAAGCGGACGTCAGACCAGCGCGCGAATGAAACATTTAACCGGCAAGGCTTGTATGCAAATAATGTACTTTTGCGATCACGAATAAGTGCAGTGTCCTGTCTACCGCTGTATGTCGCGTTGTACGGAGGCGCCAGAATGTGCGCTGTAGCACGATACTACGATATTTCTTCAAAAGCAGATCGTGGAGACATTTTTATCGTCCACGATCAAAAATCGTCATATCGCACACCCCTACTTTGAGGTCATCCCTATGAGCTACAATACAAAACCAATTAAACTCCCCCAGTTGTGTTAAGTGTCTGCATTAGTTAACCGTTCCAGAATATTATATTCAAAGAGGAAGTGACTAATGGCGGGTGTAACGTGTTATTCCATTCAAACTCTTTCCATTTATGCCAAGAAACACGATTTCTATTATTAGTGTTTACAGCTACCTGAAAACACAGAGGAGCAGACAGAGAAAGGAAAGGATCAAGTGTACAGTGAAGTGTGCGAGTGGGTCAGAGTGTATTGTAACAAAGTCTTCTCTCTCTATATTTCACTTTGCACTGCTTCACACCTGTTTCTACCCTAAGACCAACAGGAAATTAACACAGCTTCTGCATATCTGAAACAACTACAAAGAAGGGTTAATTCGGCTTCCATTACTGTTCCACAGAACCAGCAAGTCTGGGCGGGTCACTCTTGTCATACTTCAACAGAAGAGTAAATAACTGTTGTAACTGCATTGTAATAGTAGAGATATGAATACACAGTGACAGGTCAATGGCAAACCTATCTCATTGTTTAAAGAAACACAAAAGACTGGTCAATAAAACCAAAAAACAAATTCAGGTCACATACCAATCAAGCAAAGCTTAAATTCACAATATAATGAAGTAGCGACACATCTTTTCTTACATACTGTGATGTACATAATTGTAACAGATTATCCAAAAAAAAAAAAAAAGTGAGGCGGCAGTTCTGTCCACTGGTTGTTCATTAGATTTTGAGATTGCAGCTCGCAGTGGACTTAAGCTGACTAAATGAGTGGAGAATTCTTGCCTATGTCACCAGAGAGAAGTCTGTTGTTTTCTGTTATGACATTTCAACTAAACATTACGAGGTCAAAAAAAAAGAAACATATGCCTGGATGAATTGTTCACAGTCAGACCTATAACATGCTTTGACAAAACAGATAAGGTAAATTATCATTTGTTGCTTACTTGAAGTTAGCAACAAATCAGTCCTCATCTCAGAAATCCACATACTTATCCACATACACAAACTTATCAAGGAAAACATGTAGGATGGGGCTTGATTTTATCCATCTGGAAATCACTGAATGTTGGGCGTTATATATCAGAAGAATGGAGCCTTGTTGAAAGTGAGTTGCTATTTACACTGCCTGAATACCGATTTGTCTATTGATTAATATATCCAATAGCCAGCATGGCCTGAGTGATGTCACTGGACAAGGAAAGTTGTTTCGGGGCAGAGTTATTGCATTCAGATTAATGATTACTAAGAAAAACAATTGTTTTTCCTTTTTGAAATAACATTCACTGATGAATCTTTTGCTGACCATGAATGTGCATTAATTTTATGCTTTTTTATGTTTTAAAGAGGCACGAAACACAGCACACTGTATCTCACCATAGGCAAGAGCAGGGAGAGAGGAAAAAAAAAAACAGTAAAAAGATAAAGAAACAGTAGTGAACCTCTGGTAAACCACACAAGTAACACAGTGTCCCACACCACTAGCATCACTAGATGGTTGCTAAACTGAGGCAGGAAGACACTGCTGATTCACCCTCTAGATCAACACACATTCATTTCACATACATTGTTACTTTCTCTTTGGACAATGTCTTTACCCACAATTATTTCAGAATATGATGACTCATATTTCCTCAGTAATTTAGAATAAGATGTCCATAAACTGAAGACACGGATTATATTTTGCGAAAAGTTTTGTATAGAAAGCAGCAGATTGGCTTAGTCTTTAAATAATAAAGACTAATCTGACTGGATATCGAGCCTGTCACTAAACGATACCTCAAGATGCGTTTGTACAACATGTTTAGTATGTCACACCCAACTTGTGGTGTCAGAAACACAATGCATTCCATAAATGGGAGCAGTATGGAAACATTCTCAACCAGATTAAAGCCTGAAGCAGGGAATGACAGGAATGGTGTGAATTGTGTGAGGTTTAATTTTCAACTACAACTGGTCTTACAACACCAGCAAAAAATATATTAACTAGGTACTTGAGATTGTAAAGAGATAAAACAAAGCCAAATACTAAGTTTGACTCTCTTGTTGTCTAACTAATTCATGTTCAATTAAGACAGGAATGTCATTAGGTTTAACATATATGCATTGTAGGAAGTTGCCTAACATATCATATCCTTCACTTCTCTACTGCCCTCATTTGTTTGCCATCACTTATTCACCCTCAAGTTTTTCCAATCTTTCTTCTACTGAACACAAAAGAAGATATTTTGAGTAATGCTGGTAACCATTAATGCTGTGGTCCCCTTTGACTTCCTTAGTATTTTTTCCACTGGTTACCAACATTCTTCAAAATATCTTCTTTTGTGAATTTTCATTTTTGGGTGAACAGTCCCTTTAAACGTGTATAATTGTATCTCTTAACTCAAATGACCTTTCAGGTCTCATTTTGTCAGACTGATTATATGCACCACAATGTGCAAGAAATAGGCCGATAGAATTATGAAGAAATTTGTCACCTTATTTTAAAGAAAAAAAGTGTCGATGCTGGTCATGATAACACCATACAGCAATGAACCATAAGAATATACCTGGAATCAGTTAATTGGATAGTTCAAACTATGGAACACAAAATTAGACTCCCAGTCACTATTCACTTTCATTGTATGGAGACTGGTGCTGTCAGTCCTTCACAACATCTCCTTATGTGTTCCACAGAAAAAGGTCATTCAGGTTTGAAAAGACATAAAGGTAAATAAATAATGACATTATTTACATTTTGGAGTGTACCATTAAGATTAAACAGTAGAGATGGGGAAAAGGTCAAATACACTCAAGATGACACAGTCACCTACTGGTTGATATTTACCTTGTAGACTTTCCCAAAGGCTCCATCCCCAAGTTCTCCCACGATCTCCCACACCTCCTCTGGGTTGATGTCTCTGTGAACGTGCTCATACTGTTTCTTCTTCTTCTCCGCGCCCAGCTTAAATATCTTCCGAAAATTGAAAAAGGACATTTTCTAAACGCAATCTAAATGACTATCGGAAAAAAAGAAAAAAAAAAGAAGACTGACACGACATAAACTGCTAATACTGTACTAAACGAATCACTTGGGGAGTTGGCTAATGGGCTAGCTGTGGATGATCGATCCCCAGCTAACTCATTTAACTATACAGTTGCAGACAGCTCCAAGTAATCTTGTGAATGATGGCGAAGATATTAGTCTCTCTGGAAGTGGCAGAGATCAGTCTTTATGTGGCATTTCGCGTCTCCATAACAGTGAATCATCAAGGCGAGCGACTCCTTCCACCATACAGGAATGGAAAAGTAACAGTCCACTTCCTCAGCTAGCTTCACAACGGCTACATGTGTGTGATCCTCTGTATTTACCTCACCCGTCTAATAAAAAAATACAGCCTTGTAGTCAAACAAGCATCGAGTATTCAAATGTCGTTTTTTTTTAAAAAATAAATAAAAAATTACGGTACAGTAAAATCCATAAGGGTGGAGGCGGATAGGTAGCTAGCACACCGTAAAAATGCGGAGCGGATGCTGATGACCAAACTCCTGTCTGAGCTCAGTCTACTCCTCACGGGAGGGGTGTGTTTTACAGCTTAACCAACCAAAGCCGTTTCGATAAAAACCGATTAAACAAACCATAGAACACCAGCAGGCCAGTGGACACTGCTCACGGTTTTAAGGTGGACGTTTGTCGTAATCAACGGTCGCTCGGGTCTCTCGTGACTAACTTCTAGAGGATGTTGCGGGAAGACTCGAAGCGCGTGCGTTTGCATAGGGAAGGCGCGTGCCCGGCTGTGGAGAGATAAGCGCATGCGCAGTTGGTGCTGAACGTGTAGCGTTCTGACAGACTGCAACCAATAGTGGTGGGGGATTTGATTCATTCCAGTGAATCGATTCTCTTGAATCACTCAACTTCGCTCAATCTTTCCTTCAGTTCGTTCAGAAACGACACTTCCCAGTTCATACAGTTTGTTCAGGTTTTTTTTTTTTATTATTATTTTTTTTTTTTTTACGAAATACTCGACGTTCCGCTCCGAGTCTCGTTCAGACTCAACACAGAAAGAGAATCGTTCAATGAAGAAGGCGTATTCGTTCAGTAGGGTAGGTCCAACCACTGATATTGTTCCTTCACGGCCCGCACTCATAAATTCGTTCTATAATCAATATTTGACAGCAAAAAAAAAAAAAGCAGTTACAATTCAAAATTTTGGTTTATTGACAATTTACTGCGTAAAGACTAATTTTTACAATACTTAGGAAAGGATATGCTTATGTTGAATGAATGGCCATACACTGACATCTACTGGGATAAACAGGGTAATGCAGAAGTGTCACACCTGGAAATGTCACTCATGTAGCCTTCTCATAAAGCCATTGCTCTTCTGTTATTCCTGAAAATGGAGAATGTAGATCGAATTTTGTCTGAAAGTCCCTCTATTGAAGAGCTGGAGGATATTTTACATGGGGGTCAGCTATCCTGTAACCATGTCGATGAAGTGTGGCCTAATTTGTTTCTGGGGGACATGTAAGTGCATTTATGTGGGACTTTTCTTCTTCTTAGGTGATGTTTAAAAGAAAACATTTCCCCTTTATTATATCATTCTTTCATATACAGGTACATGTCTCACGACAGGTATGGCCTATGGAGACTGGGTATAACTCATGTTTTGAATGCTGCACATGGTAAAATGTGTTGCAAAGGAAGTGATGATTTTTATGGGACAACCGTAAAGTACTTTGGTGTGCCGGCAAATGACCTGCCTACATTTGATATTTCACCATTTTTCTACCCTTCAGCACACTACATTCATGATGCTCTCAACACAACTGGTGGTATGTAAAAAAATAAAAAATAAAATGTAAAAACAGTATGATATTTTTAGACATGAACAACACTTTTTAGGATTTACTTTTTTAAAATTCATTTTAATTGAATTCATTTTTAATTTAATAATTTTTCTTTTATTTATCATTTAATAATACAGAATAGATAAAGTATTGAAGCCTATTTTTTCAACAGCTAAAGTGTTTGTGCATTGCGCTGTGGGAGTGAGCCGTTCAGCTGCTCTGGTCTTAGCTTACCTAATGATATATTGCGATTACTCTCTGGTGGATGCCATTTTGAAAGTGAAAGAAAGAAGATGGATCTTTCCAAACCGAGGATTTCTGAAGCAGTTGATAAGTCTGAACAATGAATTAAACTACAAGGCACAAAGTAATTGATTGTTTTTTTTTTTTTTTTAAAAACAAGTATGCAATTCAGAAATCTGTAAATTAATAATAACATCTACTAACATTTAAACAGTACGTTGCTGATCAACAACTATAATTAGCATAATTATAAACATTTCCTCTTATTTATAATAACAGTATTGTGTCATACTTCTGTTAAACTTAATTCAATATGTAAGAAGTCCAAAGCAATACTTGTACTATATATGGTCAATAAAGGGGTAATTTTTGGGCTCTGTAAAGGCTCATTTTTCATTTAACTAATAAGTGAATGATTTATTTGCTAATTTTATTATGATTAATAAACAATATTTACGTACTGAATACCTCACAACATTGACCACAATGTAACCCTCAAAGTCTTTATCTCTTTTATCAAAACTGAAGTTGTCCGAAAATTATTAAGGACATGAATCTTTCAAGGATTTAAATCTTGAACTGAACTAAAGCAAGCCTGTGCAAATGTATTCAGACCAAGCTGATCTGTAAACACTGTTACTCTGTTTCCCTCTTTGTTCCACTAAGCAGTACAATACTCCAAATGTTCACTGATGTTCACACAACACAATTGTCACTTATTGTCCTGTTCTCTCGTCATCGGATGAATCATCTCTAAACTTAACTTCTGGAACAGACCACAATGTCCTACCACAGAAATAGAATAAGCTAGAATGGAAACTGACAGGAAATATATCTAAAAATAGGCGGGGTACGAAGTGCGTAAATAATAATTAACAAATGTGAGCGCTTTACAATATATTATCAATTCAGCGGCTATTAAAGTTTTCAATGTTATTATGTAGGTTCAACCCGATGACGATGTAGTACAAACACGTATGTGGTGCCTGTTATTTTTTTCCACGCTAGTCAAGATGGACCAATCAGAGTCATTGTGTGATTACTAGCCCTGACATTTTATTTAATAATAGTAATGGCGTAATGTATCTGCATTTGCTGTCTGATACCATGCCTTGGGTTTCATATAGCTAACATATTATATTTTTTCGCGTAAAAATATATCCTGTAAGATTTAAAAAAAAAAAAAAAAAAAAAACATCCGAGGATTTGAATGCGAATCAGCTGATGTTTTTGACTTTCTGAGCCACCAGGCGCCCCCTGGAGGAGATAAACATTGTACGGCATAGAAATAGTTGCTCGCAGGATGTGTAGTACGCGCAGACGTCTATCATCAGCGGAGCTCTGAGATGCTCAGTGGTATCGGGTGACCGAACAGCGTCATAAAGTGCACCTGTTTGTGTGGATCACGACGTGCCAAACCCGTTATGTATTCTGAAGCCTCGGGAAAACAGCAGAAACTCATCTACACCAGCATAATAGTCTGATCTGGGTCAATTCAGAAGAATGACAGCTCAGAAAAATAAACACGGACTCCTGGCTATTAAGGAGTTAGAGAATATTCTGGACACATGTAAACTTGATCTAAATCCAGTCGACGAGGTCTGGCCGAACTTGTACATCGGAAACGTGTAAGTACTAGCCTACTACATAAATGATCATGTGGTGTTGTAGCTTATTATATGCAAATGGCGCTTATTTAAAGATTTATAGTACGCAAGCAATGTCTGTGTGGTTTATATTTAGTTATATTAAAATAAGACTCGAGAATAAGCTGTTCTATCAAAGTAACGTATTTGTTTGAGATTAAATCATACATAAACTCTGCATCCCTCTAGTGAACTCAATTGTAAATCACTTTTAATGACTGCCATAGTGGTTGCCCTGTTTCATTACATAACACTTCTTTCACTTTTCTATAGGGCTATTGCTCAAAATAGAAATACTTTGAAGAAAATGGGCATCACTCATGTCTTAAATGCTGCCCATTCCAAGCAAGGCAGCATTGGGGACCAGAATTATTACGGCAATACAATTGTGTATTATGGCATCCCAGCAGAAGACTCTTCATCATTTGATCTTAGTGTGTACTTTAAACCGGCTTCTGATTTCATCCACAAAGCCTTAAGGAAGAAGAACGGTAAGTGACCACAGTCAATGATATTAATTTAATGCAAAAATACAAAACAAGGGAATCTAAATGCATTGAGGACAATTTTGAAGTCTACTTTGAAACTAAAACACTGATTTATATAAATAGTTAATTATTTATACAAGCTTTTCCCATCCTAAATAAGCCATGACATTAAAACTAATTGACACAAAATCCAACACCAACAATTCCTTCAACATTGTTGAACTTGTGTTTTATGTTTTGTACTAAAATCGTTACGCAACAAATAGGTCTGTTGTCGAAATACTCTGAAAAAAGCTACATTTCCTCTTTACCTCTTTAAATTCACCTCTCAACTTAATAAAAAGCTCATCTTCATTCTGAAATGCATTATAATGTCTATATTTAAAGAAATTAAGTAGTTAGCTTCAATTATAGTATTAGTCTGTTCCTGACAGTTATGGTGTCTTTTATCTATAGGAAAGGTGCTTGTTCATTGCATCATGGGAATGAGTCGGTCTGCCACTTTGGTTCTAGCGTACCTTATGCTGCGTCAGCGTCTTACTCTCCGCACTGCCATCCAAACTGTTGTACTGCGACGAGCGATCTATCCTAACAGGAACTTTTTGAGCCTTCTCCTGGATTTGGACATTCAGCTACAGAGAAAGCGAATGCTGTGTCCTATTCTCTGACAGAAAAACACAAATGTCATGAACACACAAATGCACACTCATTCATTTTATATAACTAAAAGGTGAGGAGGTAATCATCATTGGTATGTTTACATTATTTATGATATGTATATATATATATATATATATATATATATATTGTTTCATAGTAAAACTTGTGCCTTGCAGGTTTAGTTTGTGTATAGACCATCTTTGTACTTTTCCATACATTTACAAGTTTAAGAATTTAGCTATAAAACTTTTTAATATTGAATGAAAGCTTTAATACTGACTTAAGATTTTTTTAACTTAATTGACATCTGACAAGTTTGCATAGTCATATTAACATAGGAATTTAATGTACAATGTAGTGTAAATGAAGGAAATGAGAATGGTGTTTTTTAT
Organism: Tor tambroides; assembly: GCA_021397915.2. Lineage (NCBI taxonomy): Eukaryota > Metazoa > Chordata > Actinopteri > Cypriniformes > Cyprinidae > Tor > Tor tambroides. The sequence continues at coordinate 8,585 of JAFVLL020013775.1, read as the reverse complement.
GAGTCTATATAATATATTCAAGTTGCAGCTCTATGAACCACAGCACACAATTGCCACATGCTCCTCACACTGCAAATAATATTTAACAGTGGAGTCAGTATTCAGCATAGAATACCAAATTAAGCAGTATTAAATGATTGAATTGTGGTTTATTATTCAGCTGCAGAGAAAACCCTCACTGTGAGCAGTATTAGCTTTTACATTGCTTTTGGCAGCCACATTTGGAGAAATATACGGGCCAAGCACAACACCCTTCTGTTGACTCAGTCCTAAAAGCCTTGTTTAAATGACTGAGCAGCACTCGCTGATGTGATTTTAGTGCACCTTTTTGTTTTAATAGCAGAATAATGTATTTCATTCAGCTCATTGATTCACAGAAGTTCCTTTGTTATATTGGAGAATATTTAGTGGTGTATAAATGCACAGTTTTGTTAATGCACTGTATACTTACATTTAATTGCACATTAGACTCAATTGACCATGAGCAAGATGAATAGTAAATTTGTTACACTGTTAGATGTATCTGCCTACATTAAGTATTTTTGAAAGTGTAACAACTGCACTAGTGGATTCACGTTCAGATGTTTCATACAAACAAGGTGCCAGAAACATTGAATATTTACATGTATTTGTTCAAATAAAATAAATGTGAAAGTTCTTTGGTTTTTTCCTTTTTTTTTTTTTTTTTTTTACTTCTGAACAACTAAATATAATTTCTAAAATTACAAAAATAAAATAAAAAGTTTTGTTTTATGGAATGCAATATGTTTCTATTGATTTCTCACATGTTAAGATAGATTCTCTATGAAAAGCCACATGCACCTCCAACTACAAATAATAGAACTAAATGCAGGTGTCGGTTATAAACTGTAAATGACTCTGTCTAGAGTACAATATTATTCATGTAGTCTTGCTTTACTTTCTATTGTACTTCTGACTGTTTCCAGCAGGGTGCAGTGCTGTGCCATGAAATGTTGGCAAACGGGGTTTTCTTCCAACAGTGTAATCAGATTCATTCTTGCTGTTTTTTAATGCTGTGTCTTTCCATAATTTTTTTCTTTTACATTCCATCTGATGTCCTTCATATGCTACATTAACACATGCTTCTTTTGTTAAGTTCAACCACATTCAAGGAAATCTAGATAAACAGGTTACAGATTCAAACCTGTTCTTTATCACTTGTCAGTGACATTTCATCATGCAGATGTACTTGAAGGACCCCATAACCCAACCTACCAAAACTGTAACAGAACAGCATTAAAACCTCGAGGAGAGAAACTAATTCTCCTGAAATGGCTCTTCCTGTCGTCACCCTGACAGCGTGACCTGCAGCTGTGCAGTCAGAGGAAGCAGGACCAACAAGAGTCCCCAGACACACATCGCTTTTAGAGAACATTCAATTAAGACACTACTTTGCTTCCTGATTAGCTGCTTGGCATACACTGTACGATGATAAATCATGGAAGCAGTCGAGAAGAGATCCAGAACAGACGCAAGCAGCTAAGCCAAGTGTGTGTATATCTTTTCAGCTAAGCTAAGTCATCTCCTGATTTGACTGTGGAAGAACCAGAGGCACAGAGGGGGTGATGTTGATGACCACATTAGTGTCACACAAGTGCTCTGGAAAGCAGATGCATCTGTACATGATTACATTGTGTCAGTGTTTTCTCAGGGAAGACTGTAAAGCCTAAGAGATCATGGATAAAAAGAACAAACAAATCAGCCAGCAGCAACATATATTTTGGCTAAAACAAACCGCTTTGAAGAAAAAGCAATAGTAAAGCAGAGCTAAAATACATACATTCTTTTACCTTTTTAAATGCTTTTGAAAAAATCTGTTATGCTCAACAAGACTGCAATTAAATGATCAAAAGTACAGTAAAACAGTTTAATTGTGAAACACTATTACAAATGAACTGTAATTAATTAATCTATTTTAATCTATTTTAAAATGTAATTTATTCCTGCATGTCAAAGCCGGATTTTTTTTTAGAAATTATTCTAATATGCTGATTTAATGCTTACGTTTATTGTTATCAATGTTGAAAACAGTTGTGCTGTTTGATATGTTTGTGGAAACTGATACAATTTTATTTGAAATAGAAATTGTAACATAAGTTTTTACTGTCACTTTTGATCAATTTAATGCATTCCTCCTTGCTGAATAAAAGTATTTTAAAAAAATCTTACTGACCCCAAACTTTTAAACAGTAGAGAATATGTTCGACTGTTTACTTCGAATTCAGGAAGTCTCCATGACTTTTAAAAAACCACAAAAGAAAGCAGCCTGAATGATTCATGGATTGGATCTACCACGGTAATTTGAAACTGGCAAATTTGGACCACTTAATACAAATTACATACACTGTTTTTCCAAATAAAGATTAAAGTAAGCCAAGCTTAGTCATTGTAATGCACTTCAGTGTATTATTTGATTCACCAGGACAAGGACTTTAAAAAAGGAAACAGAAAAGTCTATTAAAATCCATGAAACATACTATGTGTTATTGTGATTCTTTCGTATACAGTGTGAGGTTTCGATAATAGTGAGTAATAAGCAGATCTTGAGGAGGAACAGGTGTATGTGGCTTTCACACCCAGACCATTAATTCCTTTTTATTAGCTTCGTAAAAGCATAATTACTACGGGGCTCAAAGCTTATTTTACCAGCATGGAAAGAACAACTCTTAGTTAAGTCTTTTCCTGTTTTACACATATAGGCTAATTTACTGAAGCATTTGAACACTAACTAAACACTTTCAGCTGGAGTGCAAAGAAGACAGCATATCTTTGGGAGGGGTATCTGACACGCTCCAATTACCCAACATGTCACTGCACTTGCATGTGCAAAGATCTCACCATTTATCAAAGACTCGCCCTCAAGGCAAATGAAAGGAACATCTGGATTTGAAGAGTGTTTAACCTAGCAGCTGGCGAGACCTCATGAGATTATGTGTATTTCCCTGCACAATGACTCATGATAAAGATGTATGCGTGCAATGAAAGCTGCTGATGACCCACCTTTACCTTCGTCTGCACTGCAAGAGTGATTTACAATATTGGGAGTCTAGCCAAGATATACACAATATGTGCGGAACATGCTCAAAAGATCATTGTCTGGGGAAAGACAGTCTTCTAAAAGCAAACCTGACTGCCCACTAAGACCTGGAAGAGCTCTTTGTATCCAGGGAGGTTTATAATTATACACTATTTAAAAAAAGAAACAGCCTCCAGAGACATATCTGTGGACTGGCTGTCGACAACGTCCCTGACCAAGGAGAGAAGAGCAGGCAATCTGAGAACGAGGGAAAAAAAGGGCCACCGGCTGCAAAATGTAAGTTCACAAAAGGAGGGGAGATTTTAGAGGCTTTTAGAAAGTAACATTTTGGTGTTTTGGAGAGCTATTATGGAAGCTAACCTCACTGAATCGCTCTTGGCTCTGGCATCGCATGTTTTCTTTCCCACACCTGAGCTGTAAACACATTTGCCACAACAGTCAAGGAATCCTAAGTGGAATGATATGCCATAAAAAGCCCTCAGTATTCATTTTAATGATGTTAAGAGCTGAAGTGGAGTGTCAGTGCGCTCTCAGCCTCTTAGCAACAAGAAGATTTCACGAGCAACGGCCTCAGGTGGGCTCAGATAGTTTGATGGGCTATTGGAGAATGCATCTAAACTGCATGTCAGGTAGCGTGATAATATCCAATACCTTACTGCAATTTTCAGATAAAAAACGATCTTTTTAAATATTTTTGGGCCAGGATGTCTCTCAAGGAGCTGTGTGCCTATGAAACACCATCCGTTGCCGAAATGCAGAACTTCATGTTGGCTGACAGACAGCCCACTGGACATGTCAACCAAGTGTGGCCTAATGTGTACATTGGCAATGAGTATGTATTATGTTTTCTATTCAAACGGAAATGGAATGAAATGTACAGAACCTCAGATGTTCTCTGTGTTTGTGTTTTCTCAGAGTTGCGGCACGAGACAAGTCAATGTTGTATAATATGAGGATCACACACATTGTCAATGCTGCTAGTGGACCCCCTCATGTCAACACTGGACCCCGCTTTTACAGAGACATGAATATTGATTACTATGGAGTGGAGGCTGATGATTCCTCAGATTTCACCATAAGTGTGTTTTTCTATCCCGCAGCAAGGTTTATACGAGCTGCGTTGTCAAAAAACGGTGAGTTAAATTGGAGGAAACATGATCATGAACATTCTTAATGCAATATTTAATAACATATCACTGGCAAGTCTTTAAATATGTAAAATATAAAAAAATCAGTACATTGCTTTGCCCTACTTGGGGAATGCTATATTTTTCCGCCTGACGCTGTATTTGACGCACACAAAGTCACGCACTGACTGCTATACAACCCAGCGAACATGGCCTTTTTAGTTTAAAATTACAGTGAAAATGTGCTTCCACACTCGTCTATTTTTATTTCCATTTTACAAAATATTTTTTAAAATCGACAGCACAAATATGATCACCTGATCATGCACTGTATTCCAGACTCACAGACGACACGTTAAAAGTTGTGTGCGCAATTTATAGTAATTTATAGTAAATATTATAGTGTTTTTGAACCATACTGTAGTGAAGTACTTGAATTAATTTGTTGTGGTAATTCTATAGTTGCTGTGGTAATATAACAACTATAGTAATATAAACAACCCAATACTGTACTAAGTTTTCTACAGCTATAAGGTATATTATATACTACAATACACTACAGTTTACTGTAGTAAAAACTAAATACTGCCGTATACTACAGTAATTTTTACAATTTATCAGTTCACTATAGTTAATACTACAGTATGCTATAGCATTCATTAACAAAGTGTTGTAAATACTATAATATATACAGTAAAATACACTTGGTTCAAAAACACTATAGTATTTACTATAACTATTGTATTTTTTCCATGTGGGCGCGGGACATAACAGCAAACAATGATGAAAGAAATTAGCTTTTTGAAACTCAGAATAAACTGAACCAAACTGCTTCATGAAATGATTCATTTTTCTGAAGCATCGAAAGAAGCTCGAAAATTCACACCCTGTGACAACCGCTGATCAAAACTGTCTAAATGCAACGTAAACACAGCCCAAGTGTGCATAAAGACACCTGTTTAGAAATTACAAATGAAAATGCAATCGATTGTGTTATCTACAAATCAAATACTATGTAAGAAGTGTCTGTTTTTGAAGTGTCTGTATGAAACTACCTGTCACTCTCCCTTTTCATTATATGTGAATGTTTATTAAAAACTGAACCTAGATTATAAACTGACCTGACTTGACTTGAGGTTTGAAGGTTTAAAACAGTATGACCTAATAAAACCATCATATCTATGGCACTGAAGCATTCTTTTGGCTATACTACAAGTAGCATTTGCACTGTAAAATTGTCATGCATTGATTCTGTTCTGTTCTTCAGGGAGAGTGTTTGTCCATTGTCTGATGGGAGTGAGCCGCTCTGCCACCCTGGTGTTGTCCTTCCTCATGATCTGTGAGGATCTTACTCTAATGGAGGCCATTAAAGCTGTACGGCAACACAGGGATATCTGTCCTAATCCTGGTTTTCTTAACCAGCTTCGACATCTTGACATGAGCCTCGTCCAAGAGAGGAAGAAAAAACTGGAAGCTTACAAATTGTAACTGAAAACTTGGTAACAATGTGATGAATCCCATTTCAAGAGCACATCCCTTAAGGGCCTCCTTCCCCATGGCCTTGACCCAGTTCTGTTGGGCCAGATCTTATTTGCTAATATCCATTGTGGTGCAATGGCAAAGTGGGTATCAGAAGGCAAAATTGAAGGGTTTCCCCATAAATAGTAAATAACCTCCAAAGGGCAGCAGGGTCGCAAAATAAATGGCAGGTTTTTAAATTTCTTCCAGATGAGATATACTTTGAACTTGTCTCGAAATGAGCCAGTAAGCATGTTTAGTTTTTTTACTGGAGCGAAATGAAACAGTTGTGGCTTGCTCTTTATCATGGGAAGGTGGAAGAGCCATGCATGGCTACATGACTTAAGGGTTGGCCCCCTGTAGTGAATTTCTAATGGGTATCATATGCTTCAACATATTTACGGTTTCTGGTCAAATACACTGGTTTTGTGACCTATGGATATTTATGAAACTGATGACCAAACAAGAATGTGGCGATAAAGCATTTAAATTATTTCTCATTTCAATGGAACAGACCAAAAATGTCACATTGTTCTTATAAACATATCTTTTCTTGTTGGTATGTGAAATAAATTACACAGTACCTCAGGAATTATGTGGTGTTTTGTCTTGAAAGAGGACATCTGTTAATTTTCACCCAATTTCCCACTGGTGACTGTGGAGGCAAACATGATTACAGAAGCAGAAAGGTCAAATATGTAATAAGTGTAAATACAAACTGTCCCATGAAAATGTGCATTGATCATTCTACTCGGAACAGATGCATTGAATTAACACAGGCTATATAAGGCTATATCTTTGATTCTAGAGATTTCCTTTTTTTTTTTGACAGAAAAGCTCCTAAGGACATACCACTGGCTTCTCAACTGTATGAGATGCCATCTATATCGGATCTGCGGTGTCTGCTGCTGACAAACAGACAGCCTTTCGGACCTGTCAGTCTTATCTCGCCTGGTCTGTACATCGGAGAAGAGTAAGAACTGAACCCTCACAGCCTAAAACTACAGGTGCCTGTGTCTACAGTCTATTCTATGCATGTAAATGATGAAATCAAAAACATCAAGATATGTTAAACAGCCACTCATTTCAGGTCAACGGCTCGTGATAAAAAACTCCTTGCCGATCTGCGAATCACTCATGTTGTAAACTGTGCCGACGGACAGCATCGCATCAACACAGGTGCCCAGTTCTACTCAGACATGAGTATAAGTTACTGTGGAGTAGAGGCTTCAGATCACCCAGAGTTTGATTTGAGCCAGTATTTCTGCTCCACTGCATCCTTCATTAAAGCTGCACTCACTCAAAATGGCAAGCCTGACTTCCTTGACCTTTTTCTGACTAATTTTGTCAGTGATTGTATTGAAATTAAAATAAGCAGAGCAAAAGAATAAATGGAGCAGTGCAAAGTCAGCAGGCAATACAGTCGTTTTAATAAGTGAAATATGTAAATCGTAACCAATGTCAGAGATGCTGAATAAGTTAGGAGGTTCTTTGTGTGCTGCAGGCACAGTGCTGGTCCACTGCGCAATGGGAGTCAGTCGCTCCGGAGCTTTGGTCCTGGCCTTCCTCATGATGTGTGAGAACCTCGCTCTTACCGATGCCATCATCGCTGTCAGGTTGAACAGGGACATCTGTCCCAACTCAGGCTTTCTAGAGCAGCTGAGAACTCTGGATAACCATTTGAAGAGATAATTTGCTCAAAAATGAAGGTTCTGTCATTTACTCACCCTTATATTGTTTCAAACCTGTATGACTGATCATCATATAGCTTCATAAGACAAATGGATACCTTTTACGATACTAGAAAAAGCATACTGGAGATATTGCAAAAGCATACATTATATGTTATCATTTCTACTTTTGGTAAAAAAGAAAGTCATATAAGTCTGGAATGACAGGAGGGTGAATAAATGATATGACGACATTTTGATAACATATGATGACATCCTTTAAGATGAACAAAAGCACTGAACAATCAAAAAAAAAAAAAGTTCAAAAGTTTGGGATCGGTAAGATTTTTTTAGAAGTCTCATTATGCCCTCCAAGGCAGCATTTATTTGACAGAAATACAGTAATATTGTGGATATTACTGTTTTCAATGTTAATATATTTAAAAATGTGATGGCAAAGCTGAATTTAATCCTTCAGAAATCATTCAGATATGCTGATTTGATGCTCAAGAAACATTTAGTATTATTAGTGTTGAAACCAGTTGCTGCTTAATATTAACCGTGATACATTTTCCCACCCAAAATTCAGAAGAACAGCATTTATTTGAAATAGAAATCTTTCGTAACACTGTAATGTACTTTGTCACTTTTGATGAATTTAATGGATTCTGAACCAAAAAAAAAACTGACCCAAAATTTTGAACAGTAGTGTAAATAATGACTGAGATTTTAATATATGCAAGGGAGTACGCCGCTTCATATCAAATTCTGAATCAGCTTGCATGGAAGATGAACTGCTGTAATGTGGTGCCTGTAATACTGTTTCAACATAGAGAAGCTATAAATAAGATCATTGTGCTGCTATCTCAGGCATGAAGTATGAACGTCACTCCCCACATACCGCGCACATATTTCTTTACATTTTCTACATTTCACACATATGCTATAACGTACTTTAAAGGAGTATATAAAACAATGTCTAACGGAAATGTAGCTCGAGACACTAATTTTTTTGGAACGTATGTGCTGGAATGATTTGAAATTCTTGAAAATTAAGACCTCGTCTCACAGTAATAGAGCTGCTTTTGTGGGAAAGAAAGAAGATTTCAAGGTTGACGGAATAAGTGAACCTGACAAAACAGTAAAAGGAATTCAACATCACCAATTTAATGACTTCCCTGTCAAGGTGAGTGATGGTGGTGACTGAGTATG
>JAFVLL020013774.1:0-14198 GCA_021397915.2 Tor tambroides | reverse complement strand
AAGATAGATAGATGGATGGATGGATGGATGGATGGACGGACGGACGGACGGACAGACAGAGATAGATAGATAGATAGATAGATAGATGGACGGAGAGACAGATAGATAGATAGATAGATAGATAGATAGATAGATAGACAGACAGACAGACAGACAGACAGATAGATAGATAGATGGATAGATGGATAGATAGATAGATAAACAGACGGATAGACAGACAGATAGGTAGATAGACAGACGGACGGACGGACGGACGGATGGATGAGTGTATGGATGGACGGATAGACATACTGAGAAACAGACACAGACAGACAGACAGACACACATACAGACAAACAGGGTAGATAAACAAGGCAAGACAAATAGAATGACAGATAAACAAACAGAGAGATGGATGGTTAGACAGATGAATGGATGGACGGACAGACAGACAGACAGATAGATGATGTCACCTGTCACCTCTCTTTTGGTGGCGGGGCAGTGCTGAAGTGTGTTTGTGTCTGCGTGTGTGTATGACTCAGAGCCAACACTGCTAACAAAGATGAAACGTCTCCACCTGATACTCAAATAGTTCAACCGCAGTCACGCAACTCACTCGTGTGTGACAGTGATTCGCAGATGAGTCCCAAAAGTACCTACAACACAACGATGAGTCTGCGATACAGTGATGATGTCAGAGGAGCAGTGATGTGGCCAGGATGTACAGAAGAGATTTGATCACGAAAAGAGAAAAGCGTACTGTACTGAGTGAAGTGTGTCAGTCTGCTGAAATATGCGGGCGTGTTACTGCACAATTCCTGCTGATAACAGATAATCACATCAACAACTGCAGGCAATGTGGCATATTTTCAGCCGGACGTATTTCTCCACCTGATCCATCTGAACTGCACTGGGTGATATATAGGTGCATCTCAATAAATTAGAATGTCGTGGAAAAGTTCATTTATTTCAGTAATTCAACAAAAACGGAAGTTCAAAGACAACATTCTAAAAATGGCTACGCATTTGTCTCCCTGAAGTATAAAGTCTATACTGTATCTGTCTTCATCAAGTCAGTTTAACCATGGGAGCTGTTCCTAGATCAGTACACATACTTAGAGACCACCACATCCGTTCACTTCTGCATTGTCTGACACAGCTTTTATTGTCTCACAATGGCGTCAGGAGAGATAGGCTAGGCCTTCATTAGCACGAAAGGCCAACTTTTACCCAGAGTCTGAACAGCAGGTTTGAAACTTTCAAGGTGGTTCAGTTTATAATTAGATGCATCTGCTGAAAAGTTGTCTCTGTTTAGAAGTGTGTGAACGGTTTGGAGCCAAACCACCTCAGAAGTCTTTCACATCACATGGCCAGTCATTTCTGGTTAGCAGAGAATTATAGGTATTTCATATTGTGGTGGACCTTGACGATTTACTCAAGGTCTCTACTAAGTGAAAGTTTTTTATAGTGTTGTTTCAGGCAATTGGAGCAAGATGGAGAACAAGTATGAAAGCGTACAACTGAGTCAACAAAAACAAGCCACAAATAATTGCAAAGACTTCCAGAATTAAATAAAAATGTGGTAACTATCCAGAGATGGAAGTAGTTTGTCTAATAAAGATAAATGGCATTCATAACATCTGATGCACTGACCTCATCAGCCTTTCCATCACTATTTCTAAACAAAAACTAACAACAGGAATGCAAAGCAGTCTGAATGGGACTACTGAAATGGTACAGTGGCTAGAATGAGATCACAGAATAAATAAAATTACAAACAGAAAGATTTTAAGTGCTAAGCATGAAAACAACTTTCAAATTGAAACGACCAACCACAAGATGTCCAACCTACACAAAGTAATTTGCTTATGCAAATAAACTATTGACTCTTCAGTAGAATAACAAACTGGGAGTTAAAAATTCCATTGCTGCAATGTATCGCTTTTTTGGTAAAAATTAAAACTGGCTTATTATTATTGCTATTAGAAATTTAGGCCTACTGGTATGTTTAAGCACCAAAACTTACAACAGCTGGTTTTAAAAATAATAATAATAATAACTAATATTAAATATGTCTGTCATCTATTTGTTTTCAAGCTGTCTGAGTTTTGAAAGCTTTCCTAGTTTCGATCATGCTTAGGGAGGAATAAATAAACATTGAGTTTCTGTATTTGGTTAGGGATGTAGATGTTGCCTTTACAAACATTTCCCATAGTAACCATAGTTTCTGACAAGAGTTACTATTATTTTTACAATAACACTGTGGTCATCAATCATAATTGATCAACATATTAACATATAAATAATAATAGTAATATATAATGAATAATAAATAAGTATTCATTTTAAGAACAATTTATTTTCATAAAAACTGTTAATAAAACAAAACGAGTTTATTATTGTGTTTTTTTATTTTATTTTTTCAAACAGTAACACTCAAACTATGTGAGCTATGGCTATCGTTGTTCATTTTTGTAATTAATTAAAGGAACGATGTATTATATTAAAGGGGTTTCAACTGGAGAAACAAGTCAACTGTTCCTACCTCTGATCCAGTCCACAACCTGAGACGGTGTCCACTTTGTTATCGGCTCCATTCTTCTGTTCAGATATTCAGAAAGTTTCGGCCAAGTTCTGAAAGTCACTAATGTTAAATAAAGTTTCCTACACTACACTGGAACGTCCTTTCTCATGTCTAACCACTAAACACTAATGATCAGATCACAGGAACCGCGCTCAAGCTCTACCCACAGACCGAAACTAAACACGAGAGAGAGAGAGAGAGAGAGAGAGAGAGAGAGGGGGGGGGGGGGGGGGGGGGGGGTCAAATTTATATCGCTGCTAAATCGTCTGTATGGGGCAGTGAGGGTCAAACACATGACCATTATTTCTCAAAACACATATTTAATCTGTATATAGGCTACTTTTAGAGTTCAGTGTAAAAAAAAAAAAAAAGTATAAAAAAAGTAAAAATGAAGCGAAATAGTAATATTGTGAATATTTTAATGTATTTAAAAATGCACTTCATTCCTAATGGCAAACATTCATTTACGCAGTCTCTCTGTCATATGTATTTGTAACATTGTAAAAGTCTTTATTGTTACTTAGTGCAATTTCAATTCATCCTTGTTGAATAAATATTCATTTCTATATTTAAAAAAAAAATCTTACTGTCACAAAACTTTCATACAGTGTTTATCGTACATGACATTGATATCTGATGCTATGGCACTATGGTACTATGACATTGGTACTGAATGACTGCAGACAGTCACCATAGAATGTATAACATTAATAAAAAAAGGGGGAAATATATAATGGCACATTAAGAAATACATTACTTAATATAATATAATATGTAATATTACTATACAATATATACATATAATGATTAATTAGCTATACAACGATAACAATATGATATTAATATATATATATATATATATATATATATATGATATAAAAAAAACGTGAAATAGAAATGAGCCACGCCCACAAATACACACATGTTGTTGATGTCTAAATTATTTTTTATTCTTATTTGTTTGTTTGTTGATCACAGCATCTGGAATCTCTCACTTTGATTATTTCGTAATTGCCACCTCGTGTTGTTAGTAGTTTAGGTGCATTACATAATACTGATTCTGTCTAGGCAGGCGTTTTTTGGGGTTTTTTTTTTTGTTTTTTTTTCTTCTCAGCATACACACTCCCAAGAGCTAAATACATGTAAACCATCTTTATGTTCAAAAACTTGTAAATAGAAATAACTGAAACTGTTATTTTTAGGTGTAGGTATTTGTATTGAGTTTAAGCTTGAATTTCATTACTTTTCTAACACGCACTGCCCTCTACAGGCCAGTATTTTCAAATTGTAATGGGTAAACGTGCCTCGGATACTTATCTCAAACCAAGGAGTGAACTTTCTTCCCTTTTTATTTATTTTTTTTCTTTGAATTTTGAAAATGCAATATGTAATTTTAATTTTAGTGATTTTGTGTGTCATTAGGTTTTTCTTAATGTCTATATAGTTTGTGTTAAGTTTTAGTTTATTAGTTTTTGTTATTTGAAATGTTACCTTAGCAGCTAGCTGAAATAAAATGTTTTTTATATCTATATTTTATTTCATATATCTATTTTATATCTATAAGTGTGTTTATGTTAATTTAATCTCAGTTCTAGTTAATGATAATAACCCTGGCTCATAATGTTTACTGTACATATTTAGGGCAATCACTCACTGAACACTGAAATCTAGCAATGTGTTTTAATTAAAACATATGCAGTAACATATAAAGCACACGAAATTTGGCTTTTGTTCATTTTCAAACCATTTTTTTTTAAAGTAGAACTATATAGAAAAACAATGTTCTTTCGACTTATATTAAACATGTTTTAAAATAACTTAATAAAATGATTGTAGGAGTGTGTGTATTTCATGAGGGGTGGACTATACATCAGTAGAGTATTTTTCTTGGTCATTTCAACAAGGAAGTAAACAATACCATGTAGACAACTATACAAACTCTATGGTGGTCTTGTTATTGCACAACACATGCATTGGAGCTGTGCCCTTCAGAAGTGAGCTGTGCCTCACATATGGCGCTCATCCACGCCTGCTGCTCTTCTGCAGTGTCTGCCCGCAGGATGAAAGTGCGTTTACTGTCCTTTGGTGTGAGGGTCCAGCCAAATGTCCCATCATCACCCTCCAGCATCTCCACCTTTGCTCCAACCAGATTAATGGCCTTTTCTGCTGACTAGGAAAAGATTACAGTTCAGAATCATTGAAAATGTCAAAATCCATGCTAAAAACTAAAGCAAATGTTATATAAGGGTCAGAGAGTATCTTCATGAGCAGGCGTTGCCATGGTAACATAACATCAACAACATGGCGATTAGCAACTGTGGCATTTAATTATTAATTATTTAGCGTGCAAAAAACAATTTCTTAATCAGACAGCGTTCACGGCGTTCGCGCAGGTGTGCTGAAGTTAATGCTGGTAAGCTGATCACACTGTTACAAGTTTCTTAAGAGGGCTGCGAGACCTAATACGCAAATCGCTATCATTCGTTCTTACCTTTTCATTAAAACTATAGACAAGCTGTCCGTCTCTGATATGAAACCACATCATTTTCCAGCGCTTTGTGTAGTGCGTTTTCTTAAATAGCCATCCTTTTTTGCGCTCGTCTCTTTCTTCTGGATGGTTTTCATCTGTTGTACCGTTAGAGGTCGCCGATTCTAAAGCCATTGCTTTGAGACGCACTTACTCACGCGCATGCGCAAAACAAACACGCGCAGAATAAAAGTCTTTTATTTTTTATTTTTGAGTTAATATAGTCTTGTAGATGGAGGAATAAAAGTAAAGAAAAATAATACAAAAAAAATTATTATTATAAAATGTATAAACATTTTCAATACATATGCTACTTTAATTAAATAGTGAAACAATACAATATTATGCTTCATGATGTTTTTAAATAGCCTGTGGCGTTCAAAAGTTATCAGTAAGAGTTTTAATTTTTTTTTTTTAAAGAAGTCTCTTATTCTCATCATATGCTGCAGTTATTTCATCAAAAACACAGTAAAACATATAGTCATATTGTTAAATATATTACAATTTAATATAACGGGTTGCTATTTTAATATTATCAATGTTTTTTTATTATTATTTTAATATTATCAGTGTTGAAAACAACTATTGAAAAAAATATTTTTTCGAACCTGTGATACTTTTTTCAGGTTTCTTTGATGAATAAAAAGTTAAAAAGAACCACATTTATTCAAAACTGATTTTTTAACAATAAGTCTTTACTCTCACTCTTTTAAATAGCAGTTTAACATATCCTTGCTGAATAAAAGTATTAATTTATTTTTTTTAAAAAAGAAAGAAAGAAAGAAAGAAAGAAAGAAAGAAAGAAAAGAAAAGAAAAGAGGGGAAAAAACAGTGATAATAAATTACCATTACTGGAATTAATTATATTTTAGAGTATATTCAAATAGAAAATGGCAATTACATTTATCACTATTTTTGAACCCCAGTGTTTGTTAATAGTTAAATATGGATTATGGGCTTTTTATAAAACGTCTATTTAATTATTATTATGAAACCATCAGCGACTGGACAGCTTGGTGAATAGAAAATCCATGGAATCATGGTGCATTTATTTATCTGTTTTTGTTCAAGAAAAGTCACGTTTTACCCAAATGAATCATTTGGAAGATAAAAGTCTTTTGTGTACGTCAGCTGTTGAGGAAATGGCGGCCGCTGCGATGGCAGGGGCTGTGGCGGATCATCCGCTGCTCACGGAGGCCAAAAAGCTGGAATATTTCTCCTCCATCAACTCCATGGCCCGTAAGATTATGGAGGAGAGGGAAAAGATAAAGGAGAGGTATGGTTCGACTTGGGATCAGATGAGTCCCGTCGAACAGGACTCGGCGATAGACAACGGGATGATGGATCCGCGGATCCGCGCGCGGTACGCGATGCACCGGGTGGAGCGAGACGAGGTGATCTGCTACCCGAAACTACTCCTCCAGACCGGACAGAAGACCGTACACTTCGGAGATGAGGTGCTTAAAGTGATTGTCAGGTGTTAAGTTAGAGCTGTTATTATTGGTTCAGTGTAGACTTGTTTGGATTTGCTCTATATAGGGCTTGTCAATCCAAAACAATTACATTATGATAAGAACAAACAAAAAGAAACCTTCTGTCTGCTATTAATTCATGTTTTCACTTGTCTGTCTTTTACTATTCGTTACATTTAATTGATTTTCTATCCTTACATAATATTATAACTACTTGTTGTTTATGTGCCAGATATGTAGGTCTAAATAAAATAGTTTACTAAAAAAAAACAGCTGCTAAAAATTTAAATATATATTCATTAAAGTGTCATCTTCAACAGTAGTCAAATTTAAGTTACAAGTTCTCACTTGACACTTCTTGCCTATGTCAAAAACATAAAGATTAAAGTTTAATAGACAAACCTCTGCGTTCTATTTGTTAAAATTTCTATTTATAATACTTAAAATCTCTCAAATTTCAGTCAATAAAAAGTTCATCTGAGTTGATGTTTCAAATATCTGTACATTAAGTTGTGCTTCTTAATACTTTTTTGAACCTGTGATACTTTTTTCAGGTTTCTTTGAGGAATAAAAAGTTTAAAAAGAACCACATTTATTCAAAATAGATATTTTTTTGTAACAACTAAGTCTAAACAGCAATTGAACACATCCTTGCTGAATAAAAGTATTAATTTCTTTAAAGACAAACAAAAACATTGATAATAAATCAGCATATTAGAATGATTTCTGAAAGATCATGTGACACTGAAGACTGGAGTAGTGGCTGATGAAAATTCAGATTTGCCGTTACATTAATTAATTATTTTAGAGTATATTAAAACAGAAAAATGTTATTTCAAATTGTAATAATATTTTGCAATATTACTGTTTTTACTGTAGTTTTGATGAAATAAATGTTTTAAATATCTGTACCTTAAACTGTTTAATAAACAAATCTTTGTAAAACATATCTAAAATTCAACTTTACTAAAATCCTTTTTGAATATCTACAGTTAAACTGGCTACCAAACTAATCTAAGTGTCAACAAAATAAATGTAACATTTCTTTAAATTAAACAATTTACTAAACATCTAAAAATCTATGAACCACTTATTAAACAAATCTGTGGACTATTTTTAAATTATACATTATATTTTGTGATAGGCTGGCTCATCTTTTTTTTATTGAGTGCTCCTGTATTTTTATCTCCATTCAATGCAGAAATGGCAGATCAAAGGAGTAATGTCACATCTTATGGCCTGTTAACATCTCTGTTTCTTTTATTTCAAGGACTTAACTTGGCAAGATGAGCACTCAGCTCCCTTCTCTTGGGAGACCAAGGTAAGTGGGCCACCTCTGCTAAAAATACACATTCATTTTGCAAGCAAAGAGCAAACAAATGTGATTCAGCTCATTCCTTCCTAACAGAGTCAGATGGAATTCAGTATCATCTCCGGCGCTCTAGAACTGGTTGTTCCCTCCTCAGTGAACGAATCCAAACCCAAGCCCTCTCAGAATACCAAGCTGCCCAGCGCTGACGAGTCATCCTTCTGGAAGATCAGCGCTGAACGCTCGCGGCTAGAGGGCGAGAAGGCTGAGTTTCAGTCTCTGACGCCCAGTCAGATCAAGTCTCTGGAGAAAGGAGAGAAGCCTTTGCCGTCGTACCTGAGGTCGGAGTCTGGGCCGAGGGAGTCAGAGGATGTGCCTCCTTCACGGCCGGTTCAACAGAGAATCACCAAACCTCATGCTCCTCCTCCCCCCATTCCCATCAGCGTGACCCCTGTGGCCATTAGCGTGACCCCAACACCTCCTGCCCCCGTGTCCTCCTCAGAGGAAGGCTGGGAAAGGGCCCAGAGCACGCTTCCTTCTGTAAGCACTATGGATGATGTGTTCAGTCCTGGTCTGGTCACCAGGTCTGCCTCTCAGTCCAACAACACAGTCAAAGATGTCGACAAGGCAGAAAGCTCACCCACCTCCAGTCCTACCTTCTCACAGGTTAGATGGAATTTCATCTTCATTTCATAGAGTTAGATAAAGACAGACAGTTGTAGATGGGTAAATGTCTTCTTGATGTTGTTTATATTTTTCTTTCTGTTCATTAATGCAATACATTAAAATGAAATTCATCAGTACAATGGCTTGAATACAACTCTTCTAGAATTAACATATTTTGAGTTTTGGGGACATAAACCCCATAATCATAAATATAACGTAATCATTTTTTAAAATAGAGGTTCGGTCCCACTTTATATTAGGTGGCCTTAACTACTATGTACTTACATTTAAATTAATCATTTGATACAATGCACTTATTGTGTACATACATGTTTTTACATTGTACTTATATTTTTAAAAATACCTGTATGTAGTTAAACATATAAATTACATTTATAATTACACTGTTGACCCATCCCTTACACCTTAACCCACCCTTAAACCTACCCAAACCACCAAACCTGTCCCTAACCTTACCCGTGTCCCACCTCAATAGCAGCAAAAGTGTTTTGCAATACAGTATGACCACAATAAGTACATTGTACTTATTTTTTGATGTTAGTACATAGTAGTTAAGGCCACCTAATATAAAGTGTGACCAGAGGTTCTTTTTTGGAATCTATAGTTCCATGAAGAACATTCATCGAACCTCTCCATTGCACAAAATATTTTTTTTAAAAGGAAATTATTCTTTGA
This sequence comes from Tor tambroides, assembly GCA_021397915.2. Lineage (NCBI taxonomy): Eukaryota > Metazoa > Chordata > Actinopteri > Cypriniformes > Cyprinidae > Tor > Tor tambroides. The sequence continues at coordinate 4,965 of JAFVLL020013774.1, read as the reverse complement.
CAAACTGTTGACTGAAAGGTTCTTTGGTGAACCCAGAATGGTTCTTCTGTGGCATCACTGTCAAAATACTCTTTTGGAGCCTTAATTTTAAAGAGTATATCAGAATGAAAAATGAGAAAAAGCCTTATAAATTGAATGATGTTCTTGAAAAAAAGGAAGTAGTTTGGGTGAGTCTTAATATATTATTATTTCTTAGAAGAAAAAATAAATTTTATTAAAACTACTACTTATTATTTTTTGATGTAATAAGATGAATCAAAGTCATGTGGTCCAAAACAGTAAATTATATAGAGAGGAGACCCGCATGACTGTATATCAAGCTCAGTAAGACTTAAAATATTAGATCATTTGAGCTTTTTATGGCAAAGTTAGTTATAGGTAAGACTAAAAAAAATTGTTGCGTGGCTATAATGATATTTATACATTAATACCTTGAAAAAGAAATGTTTTATTATATAATAATTAAGTAATATTTTAAATTATTAATAAGAATTTTTACTTAATGGTTACACCACATGACATTTTAAATTGGAAGGTTTCTTGAAAATTATAAAAAAAAGTTTTTCAAAACCAACCAACCTGAATACAAAAAGTACATGTTTAAGAACTTGTCACGTGTTTTGAAATGTTTTTTTTTTTTTTCACCTTCTGACATTTGCAGTCATTGACCCACATTTTCTCTTGATTGTTCTGCAACTAACGTTTTAACCAACACAAATGGTTTTATTTTCTTTTTTCAGTTTAACACAAGCAGCAGTATCCTGAAGACTGGATTTGACTTCTTAGACAACTGGTAACGCTTGAATATCCTGAAGAACCTACAAGCACCACAAACCCAACACTACAGAACACTCTCCTTTTAAATCCAAACGCTTTAGTAGTTTATTTATAATGCATCAATATCTCTACGATTGTATTAAAATCTTCATCTGTCTGACTCCATCTCACTGGTTAGAAGTTACTGAACGCATGAGCTATGATACATCAGATAGGATTTTAAACAGAACTTATGTCTATCTTTGTTTCTTTGGTTGTTTTTGGTACATTTGCTGGAGCCAGAACCCATTGTCTCTGCTCTCCTGGCCCTGTTGTTCTGCTTTCCCACTGTTATTGTTATTCTAAACTGTGGTATGTTTGCAAAAATTCTTTCACCATCAACATTAGAACCACCAAAAGCTGTTTATCCTGTGTATCCAGGCAACGACGTTTGAAATCTTAAAGTTGCAGAACAATGTTTTGATTTTTGTTTGGTGTGACTACCAAACTGGCACAATATGCTTAATCAGTACCAGCCCACTTCTGGATTGCATTCACATCAGCCACAAAACATACTGTGGTACTCATTAAAACGAACCCCAAACCCCTCTTTCGGACTCCTTTGTGTGCAGTTACAGAAGTTCGGAAGACGCATTAATCAAGTCAGAAATCAGATCCACACTAAAACCACTAGTGTGTATGCCACATCACCGTCACTGCCATAAATTTTTATCTATATTTATCTAGACCTCAATACTAGTGTTAAGATGCTTCGCTGTATATTTTCTGATAAGGACCTAAGTGAGACGCCGTAGCGCTAGCATGGTTTTGAGGAGATGACTTGCGCCTTGCTTGTTTTGTAGACTTTTTATATGCGTGCTACTTTCATTGTATGCTTTGAAGTGAATCATTGACATTTCTCTTCATTCTCCTAAATGCTTCCTTCCTTTGTCTCTTTCCTGTAGCCCAGTACACCAGAGATGACTTAATAACTTAAAGCAATAGTTAAAATCTCCATTCGTCGTTAGGCCCGAAGCATACTCCACGCAAGTACGCAAATGTGGATGCAACATTAAACGGGAGTTGTGGCATTAATCTCCAGAACTCAAGGGGGCGATAGAGTTAACTAAAACTGAATGTGCTGTTGTTCAGGTAGCTAGCTGTAAACACATAGATAGTTGAGTTAACTCGCTCATCATTTGCGTTTGATGTTTGTCGTATGATTCAAGGCTAAGCTAACTAGGGTTCAAGGGTAGGAATCATTTTTGGAGCTTTGTTGCGAGATGTTTTGATGAATACGAATGCGTGGCCTGAGCCAGTATTTATGCATTCATTTCATATATATGTAATGGAAGATGAGTACAATAAAAGAAGTACACAAACTCTTGTTGTTTGTCTCATTCCTCTCTTGCCTGGTAGGGGGCAGTGTAGCACTAATTGAAAACAGAAAGATGAAGCTCTTCTCATAAATCCCATGACAGTTTTCTGCCTTTTGTCAGGTCACTGCCCACAGTGTTATTTATTTTAGTAAAATATAACCATTGGATGTGCGTTATTGTAATTGGTCACATATGTGGCATTTTCAAAATGCTCCTAATATGCTTTATTTAAAGAGTTTATTTCCCCAGGCAATCATTTTTATTTTGGTGGATTGACGTAATTACACCACATGTTTTGAAAAAGGCCTTGTTAGTTTCTGACTGGAAAGTGGCCCTGTAGATTTCCAAGAGGTCATTCAATGTTCAAAGGTTGCTTTTTTTTGCTATATCTGAATTATTTTGAAGGAGTTCCATTGATAGGTGGATTAGATCAGTCTAACAACAGAAGATATCCATGGTTTTGGAGTCCTTTCTAATTGTTATTTGTCAAAGCTGTTTATCTGTTTCTTGTACCGTATAATGTCTAGACGCAGTCATCTGGGAGAGATTTCCTTAGACTTTGTTATGTAATGAACTGGATTCTTTTGGGCAGAACTCCATTCTTACATCTAACTCCCTTCCAAAGTCTCCTCCAGAGGAAGTGAGAAAGAGAGAAGTGTCCTGTTTAGAGGACGAGAAGTCCAAATTCCTTCCATGTGTGGAGACAGGACTCAGCTGGTAATGAGACATTCATCATTTTCCTGTCATTCGGCCACTATTGACTTCTACAGAACAGCATGTTCCCGAGTGACAAAAGCATACAAACTTCACAGAAAGCTGAGTCTTGGGCAAGAAAATGAAGATCTATTTAAATGTTTATGGAAGAGGGAGAAAGAGCTGTGTCAGTAAAACTACCGTGTTAGCACAAAGAATGGAAGTGGGAGGAATGGAAAAAAAAAAAAATCCTGTGTTTGGGTATAAAACTCTCAGGAAGAAGCAGCTGAAAGAAAGAAAACAGAAAGAGAGAGAAAGAAAAAAGGAATCTTTCAGACAAGGTGAAAGGAGGAGGAAAAGTGTCCGACAGCTGCAGAGAGGGAGGAGGCTAAAACAAAACAGGGCTGTATAGAGGTGAATGATAGAGCGAGACAGAGTTGAAAGCGATGTGAAAGGAGGAGAGAAGGTTGCTGTTGAGTGAACATCAGGAGTTGTGTGTATATACAGTAAAACAGAGAGCTGGCTGAACAGAAAAAAGGGATTTATGAAGTGAAGTGATTTCAAGTGGAGATGAGTCTAACAGTGATTCTGGCGGCCGTAGTGGGCTTCAGCGCTCTGTCTTCCTGTTACTCTGGCGAGAACACCACAAGACCGGCCATCACAACAGCTGATCTGTCTCAGGTTAAGATTTTAGATTTATTTTGTGAGAAATGATCCATTCACTGTTCAGTGGTGACATTTTCTTTAAATATAAACACAGTTAATGATTTCCATAGAAACAATTTTGTATTAAGATTTGAAAACCTACCATGATGCTAATAGAATGGTCTTCTTTGAAATGCCTTTGGAGTATTCTGTTAATTCTTGAAATACATCAAAACACCATGGTATTACCATATGATGCCATCACTGTACCATGGTGCTGCTACACTGTGGTTTTCTATTTGAGGTTACTGTATTGCTTTGGAATGTTGAAGCTAGTTCACCATGCATCTGCATTTATAAAGTGGGAGCAAATGTCACGGGCATTCACTTCTGGTTGCTACAAAACATCCTCGATTAGCAATTACATTACTTGAAGTGCTTGGCCATGACCTCCAGTGTGCATGTGTATTCTGTATCAGGCAAAGGCTGGAATAAACTACGCAACGTTTAAAATCTGAACAGATTTCAAACCATTAGGCATCATATATTTGGCTATGTTGGTTACAGAGGAAAACTGGGCATCATACTTTTTATGACTAAGGGTCACACAACAAACCCACACAGAAACATGCGCCTAGTTGCCCAGAGACGGACGTCAAATGAAAACATTATTTGTTCTGCAATCGGCTCAAATTATTAAATATGTTTGATATCCTGCCAAAGAGTGGATTCATAGTCTGAGGCTAAAAACAATCAAAGTCTGTGGTCATCATATACTATGCAATACTATCTGCGATTGCCCAAAATTGCAGACTGCCTTTGAATTTTGGCAACTAGTGTTGACTCTTTCAGAGTGTAAATTGGGGCAAAAATATGGGCAGAAGTAGTGGAGTAGTGTATTCCAGCCTTAAGTCTGGTTTTGATGGCGGTTTTGTTTTGTTTAATTCTACAGGCGAGAGTGTTCAATGAGGAGATGGTTAGAGGGCGAGGGGACACTCCTGACATCATAGAACCTGAACCCACCACTGCCGTCTCTGAAATGGAGAGCACTTACAACTACATCCGTGCGTTAACCAAACACTTACTTCACTTACCCAATTCCATCTGAAGTGCCAGAAAAGCAAGCCAAAACCAATCTAACGAAATGTACATTTGCATATATTCTACTTGCAATAACAGCCTATGTCTTTACTTGCACAAATGAAGGTGTTGTTTGTCCTGGCATGACATGAAGGCTTGTTTGTATGGCAATATTTAATAGTCTTGGTATGTAAATTACATAATGCAACTTCAGAGATTCTATCTTAAAAAAACCTGCTATTCAAGAATCTAGACCCTCTATATCATCAGCTACCTTGTCAACCCCCTTCCCCCTCCACAACACGGTTTCTTAATATTTCTATTCATTCACTGGTATGCAGCAGCATAGCTGACTAATGAAAGACTTGATTCACATTTGTCTATTTATACATTTTTGCAGTGTCTAGACTGG
>JAFVLL020013773.1:0-62301 GCA_021397915.2 Tor tambroides | reverse complement strand
TGGTCTTGGCGGCCACCAGCTGGGAAGAGCGCTTGATGTGAGGGGCTGAAATCAGTTCTGATTGTGGCTTTAGTAAGACGCATTCATCTGTCTCACAGTGACTCACTCGTCTGCTCACTCTCCATCTTATTCTGCCTCGCTGTGCCTACGGGAGATGGAGCATGAAGAGGCAACAGTTTTTCAGAGACGTGTGAAAGACTGAGTGCAAATGAGATTGAGGACCTGCTCACAGATCTCATACACGCACCAATGTCGTCATTAGACGCGTCTGGTTTTAACCTCAGAGCAGTTTAGAGACGTCTTCTCGCTTTACAAGTGCTGTCAGAAGAGCGGTATCTGAATATTTGTCTCTTTTAGATGTCTGTAGGATATCTGCTGCATTTCCACTTCCTTTAGACATTTTATTGTTGTTCAGCTAAAAAAAAAAAGGTTCCAGAATCCACAAACGATTCTAGCAAATTTGCTCTTCTTTGCAGTTATTGTTAAAATTCTAGTGTGGACTTTTCTATTTCATATAATTAGAATGATAATTAAAACTGTTAAAACTTAATACTTACAGTTATAGTTACAGACACACACACATATGATATATGCATACGTTAACTAAGGTTTTACTTATTCTACTTGAATACTGTACTGAACATAATTAAGACTTTATTAACTTGCCGTCTAGTAGTTTTTTTTAAAAGGTTTTCCACTAGTCTGTTGTAAATCTGCTGCAGTTCCTTCTCAGCTTTGGCACAAATGAAAACTTTGCCAAGAGAGTTAAAGAGAGAGAAAAAGAAAAGGAGAAATAAATGAAATCTTTCCCGCCGCGGCCATCACACCTTCACAGCCATAATGGTCGGTCCTGCGAGCCCTATCGATTGAAGTGCACAGTGCTTTCTGAGAGAGAGAGAAAGAGAGCAGTTGGCAGCTCCTGGGCTAATGGCCTTTGACAGACCTATCATAGATGTGATGCATTGCCAATAAGTGGGCCTTGGAACTGGGGTGTGAGAGTTTGAGATTACACAGCCTGATGCAGTCAACGGCGATGGGACGGTCACACTTTGTGTTTCATTCACTTCCATTCATGCACTATAGTTCAAAGGTTTAAAAGTAAGATTTTTTTGTTTTTAAAAGAAGTCTCTTGTGCTCACCAAGGCTGCATTTATTTGATCAAAAATACAGTAAAAACTGTGAAATATTACTGTTTAAAGGGGTCATTGGATGCAAAATTCACTTCACAAGTTGTTTGAACATAAATGTGTTGGAAATGTGTGTACACATCCATCCTATAATGATAAAAATCCATTAAGTGTTTTTTTTTTAAATCCCTATTTTAAAATCCCCTTTCTCAAATCAGGCTGTTCTGAGATTCCTGTCAGAATGATGTAGTTCTGTACAGACCGCTCCCACGATAGTTGATTGACAAGGCCGTCTTACCTTAGACCCGCCCTGAGTGAGCTGTAAACAGTCTGACCGCCATTGTGTTGACTCCAGTGCAGGGGAAGAAAAGGTGTCTCCGATTAAGCAATTGAGGTGTTCTATTGTTGGATGTAATAATGAATATAGCAGTCGTCATTTACTCCTGACATCTGAGCCGCTGAAGATACAGAGGATTAATGTTACTTTCGCTTTGAAGGGAATGCGCCGATCCCTGATCTGCCTAAATGCGTCTGTTTGCGCGAATCATTCATGATCCAGCTTCATCTACAGAAGAAGTGACAAGGTTTTTTTTTAATTAATCTTTGCAAATTGCCTATCCTAATAACGTGCTAGTTAGCCAGTTTCGTGGCTAAAGTAAACAGTACTGCTCGTCACCCCACGGAAGAGAGGGGCGGGGTCAGCAGAGCTCATTATCATTTAAAGCAACATGGACTAAAAAACGGCTTGCTGGAAACAGAGCTGATTTTGACAGAGTGAAAAAGGTGTTTTTTATACTGCCATTGAGAAATTTTAACCAAAGTATGTTATAGACTTTTAATTAAGACCTTAAAGAATCATATCAACTTGTGGAAAATGGGCATCCGATGACCCCTTTAAAATATATATACAATTTACAATAAAAATACAATTAAAATAGTGTTATAATATACAATTTGTTAATTTTTTCCATTTTAATATGTGATGACTGTGGCAAAGCTGAATTTTTCAGTCTTGCGTCAATCTAATATGCTGATTTGATGCTTAATAAACATTTCTTATTATTATCAATGTTGAAAACTGTTGTGCTGCTTAATGTATTTGTGGAAAAAGTGCTATTTATTTTTCAAGATTCTTTGATGAATAGAAAGTTCAAAAGAACAGCATTTATTTGAAATAGAAGTCTTTTAATATTATACATGTCATTTTAATCATTGCTGAATAAAATCTGAAAAAAAACCTCCAAATTTTTGAACGATGGCGTGTTTTGTATTTTGCTGACCTGCACGTTCCTATATTTGAACTTTTTTAACATATTATGTTTTTATTTTAGAGTTTACAAACAAAAAAGTGATGACCTATCCGTTCGTCCATATTCATCAATGTCCAAAATGGTTTCACATGCTTTGCTCAAGTGTGACCAAACATTAATGCTCTCTGTAAGACACACGCTGGCTCAAACGGCTCCCTGTGTCGCAGTCTAGCATGCGCGAATCGCCATCTGCGTGTTTGCTTTTGTGTGCGTGTTGCGTGGAGGAGGCGTATTCAGTAATAATCATTCTGTGTGTTATGAGTCACGCGTGATAATATCCATCCAAGCCTCCTGCCGCTCTAAGAGTTTATCTTCTCAGTAGGAGGAAGTTCCACATTGCAACATGCTGAGAAAATAAAAAATTGCACTGTTGGCTGTTTTAGAAGCAGCCAAGTCGAAATTGGCCTTGAAATGAATCATGCCATTTTTCATTACAACTTTATCTTGTGATTGGTTGTGCCTCCAGACTACTATAGCTTCCCTAATTCTGATCGGCGTTCATCTGTTGTGTTAGATTACGCTGGATGTTCTGGCTGACATGGGGCACGAGGAGCTCAAGGAGATCGGGATCAACGCGTACGGCCACAGGCACAAACTCATCAAAGGTATTGAGAGGCTGCTGGGCGGTCAACAAGGTCAGTCCAGAAGCGTTCAACTCCAGCATCTCTTTCAAACACCATCTGTTCATGACTAAACAAACCGCAGCACACTGAGGTTCCTTATAGTTCTGTGTGTTGGTGTGCTTTCATTATAGGTGCCAACCCATACCTGACATTCCACTGTGCGAGTCAGGGCACGGTGCTGATCGACCTTGCCCCTGATGACAAAGAGTTTCAGTCAGTAGAGGAGGAGGTGAGAGGGGAATCCAAATCACCAGATCATATTATAAAACCATATGATTCCAAAATGGATAGTTCTGTTTCTGAACGCTGATTGTTCCAGCACAGTATTTCGTCCATGCTGAGATAATACGTTTGGTAACAACTAAATGATACATAACACCTGTTAGTTATGGGCTTGATGGACAACTAGTTGTCTAGCAACTGACTAGTCAGTTGAATAGTTTGTATTGATATTTCAGGGCTTTATTTTTAATTAATTAAATATATATTTTTGTGGTGGAGCTATAAATGAGATAAATTTCGACATATGCACAACCTTCAACGACTAATTTTTTTTTTTCTTTATCATATCGTTTTTGTGAGGAATATGATTTGTAGTGTTAGTGTGCAGTAATAACTTAAAGTTTTATGTAACTTATTTTTAGACTTATATCAATTAATTTTATTTTAATGTGTGATGAAAGTTAACTTATTTGTAGTCTTATTTAACTTATTTGTGGTCTAATTAAATTTTTTTTTTTGTATTTTTATTTAATTATTTTTTTTAATTTGTTGTCTGATATAAATTATTTGTGATCTTATTTTACTTTAGTGTGCATTTAAAAATTTAAACCTAATTAAAGCTGATTTGTCTTATTTTACTATTTTATTGAATTAATTAATCTTATTTTAGTATTTAGGTTATAACTTGGTGTTATATAACTTATATGTAATCTTACTTTATTACTTTATTTCATTTAGCATATTTTTTGAATTCTTGTAATGTGTAATAAGTTTTAATTTACTGTCTTATATAAATCACTTGTGATCTTATTTCATTTTTCTTCAGTGTGCATTTAAAAATAAAATTTAACATAATTATAACTGATTTGTTGTATGTAATTAATCCTATTATATTTTAGTATTTAAGTTATAATTTTTTTATAGTCTTATGTAACTTATTTGTAGTCTTGTTTTATTATTTTACTTATTTTTTATATAATTATTTTACTGTGTGATAAAACTTAAGTCTGTAATTTGTAGTGTCATATAACATTTATATTATTTTTTTTTTCCATTTTAACCTATTGAAGGGCTACTGCTCTTAAAACAGGGAGGTAATGAGGAATCATTTTTTTGTTTTACAGCTGCAAAGTACGATCAGAGAGCACAGGGACGGTGGCAATGCTGGAGGTGTTTTCAACAGATACAACATCCTGAAGGTGAGTGTGAACTTCTAATTTGATTTACATTAATACTACACATCTTTGATTAGTTAATAGTGTGAATGTTTGTTGATCCTGTATGCGCTGATTGAATGTTGGTACAGATTCAGAAGGTGGTGAACAAGAAGCTGAGGGAGCGATACGCACACAGGCAGAAGGAGATCGCAGATGAGAACCACAACCACCACAACGAGCGCATGCTCTTTCACGGTACTGTCACGAGATGACCTGTCAGAAGTGCTATTTGGGAAAGTTCAAGCTACAAAAGAACCTTTTTTTTCTCCATGTCGGACTCAAAAGCTTCTTTCAGAGAATGTAATTCCAATTTTCTGCTTTTTACATAAGGATGATCAGCTTCCTTTTTCTCCTCATCTCCAGGGTCACCGTTCATCAACGCCATCATTCATAAAGGGTTTGATGAGAGGCACGCTTACATAGGGGGGATGTTTGGAGCAGGGATCTACTTTGCAGAGAACTCCTCTAAAAGCAACCAGTATGTGTACGGCATCGGCGGAGGGACAGGCTGCCCCACACATAAAGACCGCTCCTGTTACATCTGTCACAGGTACATACACATCTGATTCTTCCCCTTTAAGATCCTAGACTAGCTCTGATATGAATGAAATACAGGCGCAGTGACCGTACATGACCAGCTGATGGTGCTGTGGTGCTTCTCAATCTAGTTTAGCTTCAGGACGCAGATATAATATTGGACATCAAGTGTTAACCCAGTACAAAATTGTTTGTTGTACTGAAATGCATTAATATTAATTACACTTACTAATATTTATTAAAATTGTTAAATGCCATTGCATGAATTAGTAAAAGTAATTAATCTAAAACTGTCCATGGATGTAAGTTAATTCTATGTAATTTATTTACACATAAGATTGGATCATTATTAAACTCAAAATTTCTAAAATTTCAACATGTTTTACACTTTGACTCTATTAAATAAAATTTAATAGAAAAAAAGTTGTGGTGTTAAATGTATAATAATAAAATAATAATAATAATAATTGTTGTTGTTGTTATAAATTATACATGTGATTATAAATATAAATTATATAAATATAATCAAATTATAACTAATTTTGTATTTTATGTAAAATGATCTAGATTTATGTCATTTTAAATTGTTGTATTAAATCTATAATAATAATATTATATTTTTATTATCGTTGTTGTTGTTGTTATAAATTACACTTGTGATTTTATAAATATAAATTATATAAATATAATAATTATATAAATTATATAAATAGAAATTATATAAATAGTCATTAATTCTGTATTTTATGTAAAATAATATAGATATATGTAATTTAATTTTTTTTATTTGATTAAAATTATATATATATAATTTTTTAATTTATTTTTTTGCAAATGTAATTGTGCTCTTTTTCAGGTATTTTTAATTATTTATTATGTATTGATGTTTTATTATATTTGAAATTATACTGCGATTTATAAATAAAAATAAATTGTACTGTATATGTGTGTGTGTGTATATATATGTGTGTATATGTATGTATGTATGTATGTATGTGTGTATATATATATATATATATATATATATATATATATATATATATATGTATGTGTGTGTGTGTATATATAATTATTTTTTTATTTATTTTTTCCAAATATAATCATTCTGTTCGCAGGCAGATGCTGTTTTGCCGGGTGACTCTGGGTAAATCCTTCTTGCAGTTCAGTGCCATGAAGATGGCCCACGCTCCTCCAGGACACCACTCCGTCATCGGCCGACCCAGCGTCAACGGGTTAGCCTACGCCGAATACGTCATCTACCGAGGGGAACAGGTGAGAGAGCTCAGATATTTAACTGCAAAAACAAAAACACATTTTTTCAGGTAGTAGATATCCAGTTCATTTCCAACTCTTTGTGTTTTACAGGCCTACCCAGAGTACCTCATCACATACCAGATCATCAAGCCAGACAGCACACCTCCATCCCCGGCAGCAGCAGAGCAGAAGTCCTAGTCCAGGCGGGCGGCCCTGCCAAACGCTCAGACTGTTACCCAAACATTTCACACACATCTACAGACGCCTCCTCACATGATAAAAACATCCACTCACCCATAAACCTCAGCGCTGCTTCTTTAATTTGCAGTTAGGCTCCATTTCTGTCCCCGTGAGTGTTTACAAGAAAGAGTTGCCTTGGCTGGCCGTGTCCTTGCCCCCCTCTTCAGGTCAAGGGTCAGGATATCGGCCATAATGCCGTTTCAGGGCTAAATGAAAGGACTCTGTGAAAGACAACAAGTGACCTCTTCCCCATCATTCTACTCAATTTAACACTGTTCAAGCATTAACTTCCTTTCTTTGAAACAGTTTTACTATTACTGTGATTAATTACCTTTGTTTTATTTCCATCAATTTGATTCACAATAATGGACCACGTTTTAAAGGGACCTGACATTTCAGCAATCCTCCTTTCCATTACTGAAGTTCACTGAAGACCCTAAAAAATCTCATTGTTGTGGTTTTATTTTTTTCTTTATGCATTGTTATTAAAAAAAAGCCTTAGAGTGGTTTTAAAGTGAAAAGAATGTTGATGCAGAGACCAGAATTATTCAAAAGGCCTTTGACCACAAAATAGCAAAAATGGTTTGTTTCTTTCGCTTTTTTTTTTTTTTTTTTTTTTTTTTTTTATACATATCTTTGCACAGGTATACTGGTCAGAATGTCCCATTCCATTGCCATAGCCCAATCTGAAAATGCATCTTTTAAAGAATTTGCACTTTCAGGCAGGACTTAACTTATTCAGAATAATTCTAAAAAGACATAGGTTAAAAAAAATGTCCAGTACCGTACAGGTTGTGTAATGGACAATGCCTTTGTATAGCTTTTAATGTTGTTTACCGATGCAGAGTGGGTTTTATTAGTACTGTAAAGGAAGTGGGAATTCTTGCTTTCAGATCTTTCCTTATATTTGCAGACGACCAAGCCACTCCGCTTTGGAAGTCGCTCCTTTGGCTTTCGATATGTTTTGGATCACAACCACAGGAATTCCTCAGTCTTGTTCATTCCAGTCCTGTTTCTCTGGCGTCAGAGAAACGCCTCTTTTACGAGGGTCTCCGTAACGTTTTTCCTGTTACACACTACTGATATCAGCGGCTCGGCTGACTCGCGTTCATCTTACAGAATGAAATGAAGGACGTGGCTCTACCTCTGGAAGTCTCATGGTTTGGTTGCTTTGCTCAGGTGTAGTGTGTGGTTCTGTACATGTGTACTGGAGGTCATCTGCCTTACTCCAGGATTCTGTGTGTTCAAACCAGAGAGAAAGAGAGCAGACCTTTCTTCTCTTAGTAGTATGAGCACAGACATGTCCACTGCTCCCCTCAAGCCGATACGTGGGAGACAACTCCTGAACTGTTTCTCAATTCTCTGAGCTGTAATTTTACTTTATTTCCATGTTCCTGTGAACTTTAATCAGAAACGGCTTATCTACCATAAGCCATCTGCGGACTAATCAAACACTCATTAATCATGTAAAATGGTCTTAATAAAGTACATCATAAATACTGTCTTGTGTCTTTTCTCACACTTGCTCTGAACCCTTATTCAATTTCACTTCTCAGGATAATTAAATAAGTGATAATGACATAGCATAATGTTATAACAGGTAATAATATTTTAAATGCTTTTTTATTTACAGTAAATTAGCATTATTTATCGATAGATGGATAGATATTTGATGGCTTAATTTTTTTGATTGGCTTATGATTTTTTAAATATATAATAATAATAATGTGTAGTCATAATTATTTGGTGAAAAAACATGTTTCCTTATTTTTTATCCTTATCTGATCACGTCTGGTTCCTATTTTAGTTTCTTTGTTAGTTTAACCCTAAGAGACGGTTGTTCGTTCGTGATGGTTTGATTTTATTTATTTTTTGTCTTTTAGAAAGACATTGGTGATAAAAAATATATGTATGCTTTAAGTCTGCTGGCTGGACTTTAAATGATGTAAAAATACATCGCAGTTATAACATATAGAGGCCTACAGTGCATTTGGATTAATGGAAAATAATGAAAAACCGGGAGATCAGGTAAAAAAAAAAAAGTATTTAAATATAAACCATGTTCAGTCCTAGAAAGCCAAAGCGTTTCTTAGAGCCCTGCTTATTCCTTTAAATTCACATTAGGCTACATTAAACATATAGGCTTCACGACTGTTTACTAAATATGTAAGTAATGCAACAAAAATGTTTTAAATATTACCCCAAATAGTCAACAATGGTCCATATGTGACGTTGCTATGATACATTTCAGCTTCTCTTTCTGTTTCAGGTTCGAATTTTAACACATTTAATGAACATATGTGTGTATTAATAACTAGGCTACTGCAGTTTTGCCACAGCGTGTCATCAAGGGTTAGGTGGAATGTGATCAGGAAGGCGCTGTTATTTCGCCGAACTTCTTGGGAAATGAGTGGGAAGGATGTTTCCGTGAGTCAGAATCGACGGTGATGTGAAATCCCCTATCAGAACACACTCTAGGAGGCGCTGTGGCTCTTCAAAACCTACCTCTCTTCAATCTATTCATAATCCTTCTCTCATTTATCAGATATAATACTAATTCTCTTCTCCTGCATAATAGCGCGCGCTATTCTTTTCTATCTTTTCTTAGTTCATGTAAGAAATAATGAGATGGCTCATGTTCTATTCATTTTACAAAATGATTGCAATATTACTTACAGGCCTATAAAGCAAAATATAATTCATCATCCGTAGCTTTTCTTCGTCTATACGATTAAATCACGCCACACTTTCATTAAAGAACACAGTTTATATTTAATAATGACAATCGTGAGATAAATAAAATGTACATATAATACAACAGAACAGGGTAGAGTTCAAAAAATCGTAACCCTCTTAATGATATTGCCATTAGCCGTCAGACAATAACATTTCACAAGTACAGTAAAAAAGTATTGCATTCATCTCATCAGTGATTGACAGACAAACAGACCACGTAATATGCCAAAAAAGAGTGGGAAACGCCGCTCGGTTACAACTTTAATTCCGGCGAGGTGCAAAACGGACTTCAAATCAATTTCGCATCACTTAAAAGTGCTATAAAAGATCCCACGATCTCATAAAAAAAGAAGTAGGTTCCCACACATAAACATACCAGCTGCTATATGGACTCTTCAAGGCATGTTTCCCTCACAGAGCTTCTCAAAGGGGAATATTAAAAACAAATTGAATCATAGGAAAGTGGCTTCCCAATCGTCCCCTTCCCAACTTCCAGTGTAAAAAGGTTCAGTGTATAACCTGGTATTATCTTACGCTATTCCTTAAATAGTCTATTAATGAGAACATTCCGTGCGGAAGTCATTGTTGGTAAGGCATACAGCAGAAATAATTCATAAGATCTCCTCAGTACAAACTAGCAGAGAAAACCAAATCATGTTCACACAATACAACAAAAGAAAACAGACCATACAGTGCTTTGGTGGCGACTGGGAGGAAGGAGAATCAGGTTATTGCTCTGATCTGTGAGAGGAACGGATCGGTATTGCAGATTGAAATGCTTTGAATGTCTCGGTCTGAAGGAAAGGCGACGTGAGCGTCTTATTATAGTGTCTGTGTACCTTCTCTGTACAAGGCACTGACATGCAAATGAAAGACACTTCCTGCCAAAGGTCATGCCATGACCGTCTCTATTAAAGGAACTGAGGAAGGCCAGCGAGAGGAAGTGATAAATGGGAAGTCCAAACGCAGTGTGAAGAACCTCTCATGGTCCAAGGACCTCCTGCACTTCATTCCCACCAGCCCCGCCGGCCAGTTGTGAAGTCTTTGGAAGTGAACCACAGGAAATGAAGGAGATGAACCGTCCCCACAGGATATTACAACTTATTCTTCTGATATTAATGCATGGTGAAGACCGCAGGGCGAGTTAGATGAGGAAGCCGCAGCTCAGCTGGAACGACCACGTGATTGTGCCAAGTGAAGAATGTCAGAGAAATTCACCCTTTTTGCAGTTTTTTAGAGTCTCGTGACGTATCAGCAGCTTGGCGAGGTTGTGATGGGACTCTGTAGGTAGGTGAGGCTGCTGGACTGGCTGTGCGTCACTACTGACATGGGGAAGCTGAAGATGAAGGGCGACGTGGGGGTGGAGGAAGACTTGGGGCCGAGAGTGGCGGAAGGGCTGGCGGCCTCTACAGAACAGGAAGTGGCCAGCACCTGAGACTCGAACTGCAGCAGCTGACCCATGAAGCTGAAGTTGGGGGAGATGATACTACGCCGCTGTTTAACAAACTCGAAGGCTTCTTCCAGACGCACCCGCTTCTTCTTCATCAGGTACGCCAGGCAGATAGTGGCTGACCGTGAGATGCCAGCCTGACAATGCACCAGAACACGGCCGTTGGAATCCTTGATGGAGTCTGAGGAAAGAGCAGAGAGTTTAGTTAAGCACAGATGACGCTCAGACATGAGTCATCTTACTGCATTTACTGTGAAGCTGATGCCCGCAACATTTTGATGCAGGTTCAGAAGTCATAGGAACAATTATAAATAATAACAATACAATTATTAAATATAATATATTAAAATACGTAGAATTAATCATTATTAACTATTTTTATTATTTACACTATATATTAAAAATATAATTATATACATGTATAGTCATATGTATTGTAATTAATAATAATGTTCATCATTAATATACATTTAATAATAAAATTTGAAAGACGTTTGACGTTTGCACTTAAGATTTAGCAGAGTCACCTCTGAAAATGGTTCAGGAAACTTGACAGGATATTGCAAAACAGAGAAAACTAGACTCAAAGTATGAAAGGTGACCAAATTACTAACGAAACTATTAAATTACAGAGAAAATACTTAAGTGTTCGCATTTTCTATTGAAGGTGGATGGCCTTAATTAATTATCTCCCAAGCCTATCGAATCAAACAAGAGGCTGTCTGATTGACATGTAAAACAACCAATCACTGGTCAATAATCATTTTTGAAAAGATACAAATTAAATGTATGAACAAACAAATCTAAAATAAAACTTAATACAAAAAGTACTTATATATAATAATATCCCTGTTGCTAGTTTAACACTTTGCTATATACAACGAGCTATGATTTGTAGGTATTATAACCACTCAAAACAACCAATAATAAGGACAATGCATTTCTAGAAATACACACAGAACTGAGAATTACACATTCACCCATAGCTGACAGTCACAGTTGGACAACAAACACTCAACACCCAGACAAAATGGTCTGGGGTGGATTTCACACCGTTGTACACACAGACACCTCCTGCCATTGCTAACAAGCTGCTAATTAACAAAAAAGTGACATGTCCATGGTACAAAGGGAGAGTAAGCACGTATATCCAAACATTAGTCAGATTACATTTTCCTCTGCACTTTACTGTCTGCATATATGCCTTTGCACAGCCATACACACCCAGATCTGAGGTAACTCCAGTATCAAGGCACCCCTGAATGGAGGATGAGTCAGACTCTGGTCCCTAAGCTCTGCACTCTGACGCATACATACAAGCACATGCACACACACTCACACACACACCTAGGATGGTGCGATCAAATGCGGCAAGCCTACATGGGGGCCTTGCTTTAGTGCAGAGGATGCTGAGCTGAAATTGGATATACAGGATTCCCAACCCCCCCTCCTCACTCAGTCACGGAAACCCTTTTATGAGGAAGACCCACCCATACCGCAGCATTCAACCCATATTTTGCACCTATGACATGCAGACTTCAATTTTCATCATTGTATATGTACAAAGAACTCTACACATCAAAACGCATTTAAACATATTCTTTAAGCTACATGCATAAATGACCAAGATGAGCTATTGATATAGATGCAAGACTAAAAAGGAGGGTGCAATTGTTGTAAAAGCTCTGCAATGCAGATCAACGTTTTAATTGCTGATGAACTGCACGTCATTTGCAGTTGAAAGGAGCCAAAACAACCTAGAGTAATTTACACCTCGACGGTTACACCTACCCTAACCATCCAGAAGTTTACAAAATCTGTATATATTTTAAAAAATCTGTATTATATATAATAATATGATATAATAATGAACATACCTATAAATTCAATGGCTTCGATGAACCAAGAGCTGATGTCCTCCTTATGGTTGTCTTCCACCGGGATACACTTATACTGGTAATCCCCTTCAAAATGATTCGGACAATTTGAAGATACATTCAATAGAGCAGAAATGCCCATACGATCTAGCATGTCCTTTTTAGATGCATGTAGAGCACTGCCAAGAAATAAAAAGGGGAGGATTTCCACAGGGCCACCCTGTAATAAAAAAATCATAATAATGTATATTAAATGCATGTTAAAAAATATATTTTTGGTAACACTTTATTTTAAGCTGTCCTTGTTACACATGTTACATGTACTTACTATTATAATAACAATAAATTATGCATAATTACATGCAAGTAACCCTAAGCCAAACCCTAATATAGTAAGTACATGTATCTAATTAATATTACTCAGTACATGTATAATTACACAGTAACAATGACACCTTAAAATAAAGTGTAACCAAAATAATAACAAATGCATTTATAATTTAAAAAATAAATGGTTTTATTAATTTGTCCATATATTCATCATAGGCCCCTCTCAATAAATTATCAAAAGCATTTGCAACAGATTACAGCATCAGACCACTTACACCTCTGTTTGCTATAAAAAGGTCAAGCTAATAACGTCCAGTTTATTTATTCTGGAAATGTGTATTGATTTGGCCCACTCTTATGTCATTGGTGGCCTGCTTAACAAGCTGTAGAGACAGGAAATGATCAATGTGGGAATCAACGCTAAAGCGTACTGGAGTGTCTGACACAGTACACCCCCTATCACAGAGGAAGGCCGGACGAACGCACTCTAAAGCGCTGCTACATCAGCCGGAAAGAGCAGCGGATGACAGCAGTCAACAGGACGTTTAATGTTACACAATGCTGCCCATTAGCTGACCTCAAAGTATCCACTGCTGCTAATGTAGTTACCTGGTCATGCTGTGGAGTTCCGCAGGAGGTGCAGCTGCTCTCCACGCTGGACTGAGGGCTGGATACTGCCAGTGTTTTGGTTTTCAAACAGTAATCGGGATACTGTGTGGAAAATCTGTCGTAGCCTCCTAGAAAGTGAAAACAATATTTTTAATGCTTTTGCTCAAACTTAAACCAGGATCAGGAAACTGAATTTTATTTTCCCCTAATTTATACTTCAATGGAATTATTTTATTGAGGTCACAGAGGATGCATTCAGTAATTCCACTTAAAAGATGGTACCACCTGAACACAATTTTTACATTTCATATATATTTCATTTCACATTTATATAACTCCGAAATTAAGCCCACTCTTTTCAGACAAGCCATACATTCATGACATTTTGAATACATTTAACACAATGTAAAAGGCCTACTAAATAAAAAAATGCATGGATCACTATAAAATAAATGTGAAGCATATAGTGGGGTTGTGTCTATAAAATGACAGAAAATTGTTTGATCCAGGTTTCTTCAGAACATGGGAGCTGGTTTATAATTGGTCATACTAGCTCAAGGTGGTCAAGTTAGAACATGTTAACTGGTCAGGCAGCGAATGACCAGCTTAGACCAGCTAGCGTGTCCCAAAAAAAAAAAACAGCTACTATCTTAAAACTGGATTTTCCAGCAGAGAAAATGGCAATCTACATTACATCATTATCCCGCTACTAGATTTAACCACAATGAAAACAGATATTTTCTCAGAACATGGCAGCTTTATTTCAGTTAAGAAATACAATAACACAGTAGATTTTTGTGTAGTGTAGATGTGAATTTACCTTTTAGCAGATAGATTTCTGTCCTAAACGTATCCCTACACAAAGCGTTATGTACCAGGGTGATTGTGCTGTCGTCTTTCATAGTGTTTGTATCGGAGGTCCGCTCATCGTACAAGATCACGGCAGAGTACAGCCCTGATTTCAGACGGGCTCTCGCTTCATCGTCGCCGGACAGAATCTGGTCCAAACTCACGGAGCCTTTCGCTCGCCTCCGAACTATCGTGTTACAGCGAATATTTACAGCACCGCGGAGGTGACCGGCGCTGAACGCTAAAAACGACCTGCAGTCCAAAAGCAGACATTTCGCACTGTCGTCCTTCATCAACCTCTTCAAAACACTGCAATCCATTTCACAAAGTTCGTCCATTGTGACCATTTTCCTCCTCCGACGGGTACTGGTCACGGTCAAATGGTGCTTTAATAACAACAATACGTCAAATCCAGCGTTGCCAGTGCGCAGTGTAATGTTGTGTTACCCTCCTGAGAGCTTTACTACCACGGGCAGCTCTCTTTCCGTTTTATGAATGGGCTTCAGACGCGCGCTCCATAAAAGGATCGCGACGTCACAATGGAGATGACGTCTGCTACGAGCTCCATTCATTAGCGCTCCTCATTCACAGAGGCAGCGACGATCGATGGTGACCAAACCAGAGATCAGCCAGCACATATTTCTTCTGAGATGGCGAAACAGTTTGCTGAAATGAAATTTAAATAATAATAATATCTAAGGTAAACAACATATGGATATACCTACGGCAAGGTGACGTTCAAACAGTGTACAAACAGTTCAAACAGTTTTATTGGAATATAAAAACGACTGTAAAATATAGTAATATAGGCTAGTTTTATATATATATATATATATATATATATATATATATATATATATATATATATATACCGGAATATTTTGTGAAATTTAACAAAGCACTACACAAACAATAAATAAATTAATTAATTAATTAATACAAATTCGGACTGCAGTTGATGAGAAGGGAATTCCCATAATTCCCTGCACGAACCATCAGATCTGTTTACATTTTGTTGAATACTAATTTTTTTTTGCAGTCAGTTATGTAGGCCTACTTTGAAGTGTTTTATGTTTTTTTTGTTGTTGTTTAATTAATGCTTACTGCTTAGCGTGGTTACCGTTATGGTGCTTTGTGTGAGTTTGTTTACTTATTTTGGATGAATAAACTTAGGATAGACTGTATGTTTGGTGGATTTTACGCACATCGTGTGGTTTCCATTGTACCACCTGATGGTTAGTACGTTTTACAGTTACAGAGAATTTGTAAGACCTTGATACCTTGATATACAATTGTTTTATAATGAAATAATGTGTTAATAGGAACTGTAAAGTGTCACCAAACTGCCATCTGGCACTTTATATTTTTTATAGTAATGATCTGACAGCTTTTGGCTCTTGTCTTTGTATGTGTAAAGAGTTAATTATTGCTCTGATTAATTATCATTTCCTTACAGGGGGTTTGGGAAGCTGTCTGAATTGATGGAGACATAAGGGTAATAAAGAGTTCTTTATTGACTCATGGGATTAAGAAAGCCACTAGTTAATTAGTTAACATGGTTAACAGGAAAGAGCTGAGCTTCTTCTCCTGGGGTTTACATATTTGAGATATCATCTGTAAAAGTGGTGTCAAACGATTAATCGCATCCAAAATAGAAGTTTTTGCTCACATAATATATGTGTGTGTACTGTGTATATTTATTATGTAGGCTACATAGAAATACAAACACATGCATGAATATATTTAAGAAAAATATGTAATGTTTATATATTAAATATATTTATATATAATATAAATTATATGAATAGAAATATATACATGTAAATACATGTAAATATTTTCAAATTATATGCTTTATGTGTGTGCTTTTATATACACAGTACACAAACATATATTATGTAAACAAAAACTTTTATTTGGGATGCGATTAACCACGATTAATCGTTTGACAGCACTAGTATAAACATTTGTTAAACAAACAAAAAGCATAACATTTAATATAAGTTTAGCTGGAAAAAAAATCAAGCCTATTGACACTTGTATTACATTATAGCTGTACTGAAGCATGTGTACAATACAGTATTTCTGCCTTTTCCTTAATCAGAGTTAAATCTAAAACTAATTACCACAAGTTACAGAGATACTTGTTTAAATTGCTTCCATATACTATGGTTTTGCATTTTAAAACATGCTTTTCAGTTCCTCCGGATCTCGAATGTAAAATATTTGCATGATTTAACACAAGCTCGTTCATGAGACTCCTGTATTTGCATAATGCTTTGCCATCATTGCTTCAGTTGAGCGCAGATAGGAAGGTTCTCTACCCAATAGATGTGTTAATGTTATCATATGACACATCCTCCCTTCCCCCCTCTTCTCCTGCAAAGCTGTGAACACGCATGGCTTTGCATTCATTTGTGGTTGAAAACAATTCATTTACACTGTCTGAAGCAATTGTGGCGTGTTAAAGAATTGTTAATGCAAAGTGATTTTAGTCTTGTCTGCTTATTAATGTGCCAAAATGTTTTCTTGATTGTGTCTAAATTAGATGATATGTTGAACACATCCAGACCAAGATTTTTAAACAGAGGTCCTGGGAATTTTAGGACTAACAAAATTGTAGGAATAAAAATAAACAAATATTTTATTTCATTATTAAATATTTAAAACATAGCCTATTACTAATAATAAATATACAGTTTACTGAATTTGACATTATTACTGTTTCATTTGACTAAAAATATTTGATAAGATAACTATTTTTATCTATTAATAGAAAAGACCCGAATATGGAAATTTTGTCATTGTTTACTTACCCTCAAGTTATTCCAAACCTGTGTGAGTTTCTTTCTTCTGTTAAACGCAAAAAATATTATTTTTAAGAATGTTGGTAACTAAATAGTTGCTGGTAGCCATTGACTTCCATAGTATTTTTTCCATATGGACATCAATGGCTGCCATCAACTGTTTGGTTACCAACATTCTTCAGAACATCTTCTTTGGTGTTCAACAGAAGAAGCAAACTCATACAGGGTTAGAACAACTTGAGGGTGAGTAAACAATGACAGAATGTTCAGGTGAACTTCCTAAATATTTTGCACATATTTACAATTTCTTTATTTTTCATAGTACAAATAGGCCTTTCTAAAACCCATGCTCTAGAGAATGCTTAGGCTTATATGAGTTATGAATGTCTCAGAGTAGAAAGAAAGTAGAGTAGCCATGGCAGCTCAGTGCATGTGTGCAGTTCTCTGTGCTCTCTCGGGGGCTCTGGGTAAATCATAGCTGTCATAGCAACGGAGCGATGGCACGTGTAGAAACTGCAAAAGGATGATGTGGTGACTGCACAGGGGAGGAACAACCACTTTGAGCTGAAAGCTTGACGTCAAACTCGCCACCACCTCTGTGATGTGTGTTTATGTGTGAAGATTGATAGTGAGTTGGGAGTGAGGCTGATTTCATGCATGTTTATACAGTAAGGAGAATAGGACGTTATATTCTGGGTATTATAGCGATGCTTTTTCACATGTAGTACCATCTGTACTCGTCTGACAAACAGGAAGCGGTTTAGTCTTGGGGTTATGGAATATGAGTCACAGGATTCAACACGGTCAACCTTATTATACTGGTCCCACCCAAGAGTCATGTGCTCTCTGCCTTCAAATCATTCATTAAACATACATGCCCCTGCGTATTCAACCCATTAAGCCATTTCCTGTGTGTACAACAGGAAGATGCTCCCTTGAGAAAGCCTTGTCAGCTCAGAGACTGTCACTTGTGCCAGACTCTGGATGGGGGTTTTTGTACCATATGAGTTGATCATAAAAACTCAGTAAATATGTAATCGCTTAAAAGCATTGTTGAACCTGTGTGACTTTCTGTTTCTGTGAAACACATAAGAAGTTATTCTGAAAGATCTCAATGGGGTCCAAATTGTTTGTTTTAAAATACCTTCTTTTGTGTTTCACAGGAGAAAGGAAGTGATACAGGTTTAGAACAGCATGAAGGTGAGTAAATGATTTTGAAGAATTTTCTTTTTGTGTGAATCATCCCTTTAAAAATGTGTTGAAAAACGAATTGTTCTGTTCGTGGTTTTCAAGGATGCAAACTGTTCATGTGTCATCTTTCTAATTGGACTGGTTTAGACCATGTGCCATGAATTTATGCCAAAATACCAAAGTTTGAAGTCAACAATAGTTGATATGAGAAGTGGATTCTTTTCACATTTAAAAACTAATAAGCCTGTTCATTTTGTTATCCAACTATGCATGATGATTTGAGTTTTACACTTTTAACTAAGGTTAACACTTTTAACTGATATAACATATCCATACATACCTATACATACCTAAGAAAAACACTAAATTCCTATTTTAGGGATAGAAGGATTAAGAAAAACATACTAAACATACCAGTTCAATAGTGATTTACTGTATGACCATTACTAGGCAGTTGCATTTACTGACCCTACACAAACATATGGAGGATTTGACGAGGGCAAAGCAGTATAGAGTAAGAGAGTAGTTTATTAGTTTATTTATTTATGCATGTAATCGGTTTCAGTTGGAAAGCTAACTGGGTAGTTCATTGGAAGATATTCAAACCCAGCAAGCCCACTTAAGTTCACTCCTTAATTGTTCATGTTCGTTCTTGTTCATTGATGATTAGCTTTTCTAGCATCTTTTGTGCAATACTTTAGTGTCAACAACATGAAGGTCCAGGCCAGAACGTTCTTCTGCATTATTAAGCAAATGTGTCATCACCACCACATTGCTATCCCAGAATATGATTCATCCTTTTTGGAGAAAAACGAAAGTTACGACACATGAGTCAAGTGTAAAAACACAGTAAAATATGTAATGATCGAAAGGAATAGTTCAGCCAAAACTGAAAAATTTCTCATCATTTACACTCCCTTATGTTGTTCCAAACCTTATGGCTTTCTGAAAAGAAGTTGTTTTTATTTATTTATTTATTTATTTATTTATTTTTTTGGATATACAGTACATTGGAAGTCAGTGGGGTTCAAATCGTTTGTTTTGTTTTAAAATATCATATTTTATGTTTCACAGGAAAAAGAAAGAGCTACAGGTTTAGAACAGCAAAAAGGTGAGTAAATGAGATTTTCAGTGAACCATCCCTTTGAAGATGTGCTGAAAAATCTGATCTTGATATAATGTGGTGTGTCTGGCTCAGGACATTTTAAACTGTGACTGTTCAAAACTAAAAAGGGAAGAACAAAGGCAGCTGGGCAAACTTGCGTTTTGATGAGTTTCAATGCCCACATGACTGGGCGGAAATGCAAAGCCACAAGTAATGTGAGTTATGGACTCGGGTAGTGATACTGATGTTTACCCAATTAGTCACTGTGTTCAGAGGAAACAGCACATCTTGTTCCCTATATGATATATGCAAGTCAAACAAATTTTATCTTGACCGTTAGAAGGTCTGAGAAACATTTTTGATAATATCAGCTGCATTGAACAGTTTGTTCATTATGAAAGCAATGATGACAGACTCATCTTTATAAGACTTACTCTTTCAAAAAGCCATTTTTGTCACATTTAGATGATAATGTGGCTATTAGCATCACCAGATCGAATGCCATTGGCCAGTCAAACCAATTGCCCCGCCCCAAACTGATGCCATTGGTTGAGCCAGTGTTGCTGTGTCAGGCTGGTCGGAATGTGTGTATTATTATAAATTACACATACCAACTTTAAAATATTCCAAAAGACACGGCTGAAACAGTAGCTGCTTCTTTCTTTGTTGTATTGTTGAATATAACCACAGACATTTGTTTGACTTCCATAGCATGTTAAAACCAGCGGACAGGCCTCCACACTGTGGCTTCCTCAGACTAACTCAGCTCTGACCAACAGCAGCATGGCTCACCGCTCTCTCATTAATCCTCTATCATATGACACACACACCCACACACAAACACACACACGTCTACATCTCCGGAAGCAACATCCGCCCCATCCACATTCAAAACACTCTGTTTTGCATAAGCATAAGCAAAGCAGTAGCGTGTCACCAGACAGGATGAGGGTTAGGACACGGGTGAAGTGTTGACCTGACTGTTCCGGCATAAGTCAGTCTTTTCTAACTTACAATCAGGCTGTATTTAAAAGAAAAGTTCACCCAAAAATGAAAATTCTACCATTATTTCAACCCAGGCAGATTGGAAAAATGTGTCTGTTGCAACACTGAGTGGTACTGCGTTGCTTTTTGCATGTTTCGTGACATTTTCAAAATGAAATATCCAGTGAGTGGTGCTAAAAACATGTTCAGTTTTATCTGAAATACATGAGCATGAATCTGGCAACATTTTATTATTTTGTCTGTTGCATGTATCGTGGCAGTTGGGAACTGTAATGTCTGGAAGATTAATGGTCTGTTGAAGCAACCTTTTCCATTATAATTTGCTTCTACAAATCTTTGTGCTCTTTAATCATGACTCATGTTCATGGGACTTGCAGTGCTGTACCAGGTGGGCAACCGAGCAATTTTACTACGGCAAAAAAGTCATACTTACATAGTCATACAGTACATAGAGCTGGTTATGTGACAAAATGAATTAGTTAATCATACACTGTGGTAAAAGTGTTTTCAGGTCGTAACATATTATTGGGCAAGGAGCTGTGTGAAAATAAGTCTTTATTAATTGATAATCTGGCTCTGTAATCATAATTTTTGTGAAAAGGCATAAAAGTTGTTGGTGTTTTACTGCCACTAGTGTTCATTTCAACTGGAGTTTTGCAAAACAAAATGTAGGTAGAGACAGTTTCCAAGCCTGGGTTGCATTATTTACTCACCCTCGGGTTGCTCCAAACCCATATGACTTTCCTTTTTTTGTGTGTGTGTGTGTGGAATAAAAAAGGAATGAACTTGTTCAGTGTTCAAGCTGCTCTTGACCACGGCAGTCCCCGTTCACTTTCACTGTACAGACAAGATGCAAGCTTTGATGTTCCTAAATATCTCCTTTTGTGTTCCACAATTACACAAGGGTGAGTAAATGAACTGTCTCTTTAAGACAGAGTGGGGATCCCCTCTCCCAAACCAAGCAGCCAAACATAAAAAGAGATTTTTCTAAGAGAATACACAAGGTTCCCTGGTCGTACTGTATGTATCCTACATTATAGCCATGGTGCTGTATTAAATATTGTAATGCAGCATAATCCTCTTTAGCCCCACATGCTACGTGCATCTAAAATATATGACTCGATGCTGGAAAGCGGCGGTCAGACTCTTTCCTTGTAGTCCCCACACGAGTGTCTCATACTGCAAGTTGTGTTATGATTGGAGAATTCAAGAGTGCAATGAAGTATTCAGGGCAGACAGTCGTTTGTTGCTTTTCAGACATCAGTGTCATCATTATTCATGCCTTTTGCGTGCTGTTCGTGTCACATGTCAGCGCTGAGTGATGAGGATTTTGTTGATGCAGAGGACGGAAGTAGGTCTCACATCTCCTGTGATCATATCTTTGTAGATGACATCATCTCCACTCCCCTCCCTCCCTCCCCCGCCAGACACACAAGTCACATGATCGGATGGGGGGGATGATGTACCAGATTAGCAAGCAGTCTTAGATTATGCAGCTTCCGGTGTTAAAATCAAATATCTCCAGTTCGGGAGTCATTATTGTAATTATTTCTGTGGGAGTAATCTTTCTTATTGGATTTATGCCCTTGTGGGAGTAATCTTTCTTATTGGATTTATGCCCTCCGGAAAAATCTATCCCAATAGAACCTGTTTTGTGGACGTGTTAAAAGTTTGCCTCTGTCTGGTTACACAAGTCCTCATTAGCTTTAATCTGTTGTGTAAACCGATTAAAACATGCCAACCCAGCACAAACTAAATGACTGTGTCACCCCATTCATGAACACGGCTAGAGAGATTATTAGGTGCAGACTCGATTTGACATTATTACTGTATCGTAATAACAAGTATGTTGGATGGCACAAACTTCCACATCTAAGGTATTCTCTAATAATTAGATACGTTAGATATTTTTGACTGTAGCCAACAATTCATTTTTTTTATTTTGACACAATCTATTGAATTAATATTAAATGTATTATTATTATTATTATTATCATCATTACTTTTACGTTTTGCTTTGTCCCACATTTTCTTCCCCACATTTTTGTCCCAGCATTTTTAATCCTTTT
Source organism: Tor tambroides (assembly GCA_021397915.2). NCBI lineage: Eukaryota > Metazoa > Chordata > Actinopteri > Cypriniformes > Cyprinidae > Tor > Tor tambroides. Next base: position 39,743 of record JAFVLL020013773.1, on the reverse strand, counting down.
TTAATTCTGAAAATTTGTGATTTATTTATTTATTTATTCATTCATTTGTTTATGTTTTTGTTTTAAAGAATAAACGTCACTAAATTAGTTAGATTTATGCTTAATAATTACAATGACCATTAATAATAATAAAAATAATAATAATAACCTACTGTTTAACTAGTATAATTTAGGCTGCATTTTTATTACTCATCTCTTTTTTTGATACATTGTGTTTATTGAATTCAGTTTTTTTATTTTATGCATATTGTTAGAAAATACAAATCAGGGTTTTAACTGTACATAGACATATCTGAAACTTTGATAACAAGGTTGCACCAACTGCAGGGACTTTATAAAAAAAAAATAAATGGAAAATAAAAACTCTCATATATTGTTTAGCATCTCCTTTCACTGACCAACTGATGAAAGAAAAAACTCCTAAATGTTTAAGTTTGTCATTTTTTATTTGTAAAAAGTGCCAGATAGATTCATAGTTACACTTCATTTCTTTCAAATCAGCCATTTAACGTTAAACTAAAATCAGCGTGTGCTGTCAGAGCAGACTTCCTGTTGCAGAGGATTCGTTTGAGACATTTTGCATATCTTGACCTCATTTTTCCCTGCTGCCGAGTAACAGCAGAGCAGTAGCCCCGATAGCTTTCCATGTGCAAAGCCTCTCCTATCTCAGTTTGCTTGGGTGCATAAGAGGGCGAGCTTTACCTGCTACTTAGCAACAGAGCATCACTTCAAGCTGCTTTGATAAGTGGTTTGAGAGGGTAGAGCTCACATTTTCTATTTTAAGCATTCATCTGAATGTGTAACTTTTGTCAGCATGCAACGGCCAACCTTACTATTTTTGACCTGCACAGAATCACTTTACGGTATGATAGACAGTGTAATAAAACACACAATGCACACATTGTACAACAGGTACCTTATCCCTTATACAAGGCTGCATTTATTTGATCAAAAATACAGTAAAAAAATTATTACAATTTAAAATAACTGTTCTCTATTTTAATACAATTCAAGACGTAATTTATTCCTGTGATGGAAAAGCTGAATTTTAAGCATTTTAAGCTTCAGAAATCATTCTAATTGGCTGATTTGGTGCCTTAACATTTCTTCCTATTAAAAATGTTTAAAGTTAAAAAGAACAGCATTCATTTAGAAATTTTCTGTAACATTATAAATATATTTACTGTCACTTTTAATCAATTTACTGTCACTTTTCATCAATTTAATGCGTCCTTACTCGCCACCATCATTGAATATGAAAAATATGCTTTCTTCACAAGAAATCCTCTATTGTGCATCAATAGTTGGCAAGTTTACTGAGCCAATCATTCATTCTTAAAATCTCTCTGCCACCCCAGTACATGTGTTCTGTAGCCAGACGCGCTGTTTATTGAGCAGCAGTGGGATTGTGACTTACATAAGACTTTAAGGAGATTTTTCCTGCAAATCAGCTGCTTTCACCAAAACATTGCTTGAATATGCAGGTCATGGAGACATTACTGTATGAATGTACTTTAATATGAACGGGCACAGCAGCTCAGTGGCGATACACGAGTGGATCTGATAAGTCTTGTTTCCAGTTTACTCTTCACGGGTCTCATGATCTAGGACAGAGCAGCTGGGTCACAGCTGGACAGGGTAATAGAAAACGATCAGGAAAGAAGAAACAAACACACTCACGCTTGATACGTAGGCGTTTTGGGCAAGTATTAGAATGAAGCGGTTATGACAGACAATATTGGGTGGCAGGAAAAGGTGTCCCTTCATTTCCTCTTCAAGCTCCCTTTGGCTCAGGAGTGGTGACAAATGCCAGACACAGGAAGCCTTCCCTCTCTGTGTGAGAAGAGGAAGCAGACATAAGAGATCAGAGCTCTGGCACCTATTCAGATCCTCACCTCACTTCATCTCTTTCATTCACTGCAAATATCATTTAAGCATTATTATTTTAAAGATTTTTTACCATATAAAGTTGCATTTTAAGAATATTAAGATTTTTTTAAATTAACAGTTTATCTTGAATTAAGTTCCTATTTATTATTATTTTTATTATTTGTTTTAAACCATAAACCTCATTAACTTTTGTTTGATTAATGCTTAAAAACAACAACTATCTGCCAATGGGATAAGAAAAATGTGATTTTCAATGAACTGATTTATTTACTACAAAATGTATTTTGTTTATTAAAAATATTTTATTTTATTTTATCTTATTTTATTTTATTTTATTTTATTTTATTTTATTTTATTTTATCAACTGCCAGTGCAAAATTGCTTGATTGCCTGCTTGCTTGATTGTTTGATTCATTGTAAAGCATATACCTCTCTACATTTTATTAGATTTATCCTTAAAATTACAATAAAAAATTGCCAAATTGCCCGAAAAAAGTCGGGATAAAGCCTTTTTTTCAGAAAATGTATTGTTAGTTAAGCTTAATATGTATTTATTTATTTATTTATTTTTTTTTTTAAAGAATAAACTTCACTATTAGATTTATGCTTAATAATAATAATAATAATAAAACTGTTTGCATTTATTCACCTTTATTTGTGTAGCTCTTTGTACAATGCAGATTGTTTTAAAGCATCTTCACAAGTAATAAAATTTAACAAAAATGACAGAATCAATGATGCAAACTTCATCAAATATTCAAATTCTGCTGTAAAGCAGCTCTACAAAGACAATTGTGTCATTATTCAGCTCATTTGCCAGTTGGTTACGATAAATAAACTCAATTTAAGATCATTTATCTGAAAACAGTAATGTATTTTGCAGTTTTGCTTCTGAAGTAAATTTTTTGTGTGTGTCAAACAAGACAAAAATACTATTTAGGAAGTGTGTTCTCACTCTTTTATTTCCATCCCTCTCTCTCTCTCTCTCTCTCTCTCTCTCCAGTAACGTGACTTTAAAGTGTCTGAACTGAGATTTACATGGACCAGATGTACTGTGAAGCAATGAAGATTCCTTTACTATGATGGCTTGTGGAAAGAAACAATAATAGGCAGGAAAAACAGAGCAGGATGTTGCGATTTATTAGCTAAATGTTACTAGATTGGCATGCAGTTGAGATGCTTTACAGGCCAGTCTTTCTATTTTTGTCTAGTCACACGGTGCAACCTTGTCCTGGATGATCTCAGCCTCTTGGGGAGTGCAGAAAGAGGAACAGAGGGCAAATAATAGCAAGAGAAAGTGTAACAGAGTGAGGGAGGTCAGGGGAAAGCAGATGTTGTTTCTTGACTGGTGAGCTTCCTCTTGAGAATCTGTCACATAGGTGGTGTGTTCTTGCTGTGGTGTTGTTTTCATCTTGTTGAGGGTGTTTTTGTACTCTGTCCCATGGAAACCTTCAGCTAGTTCCTGAGAATTTCTCCTGAATTTCACTTCACATGCATGTGCCTCATCAACCGGAAGTATTCATCATGAGATTTTTGTGTATAGTTAAGCACTCCCAACCCCTATTTTTATTTTTTTTATATACAAAAAAATAAATAAATAAATAAATAAATAAATATAATCTCTTCACTAATCAAACTCTCCATACATTACAGAAGAACTCTGTCTCTGTTTTCAGAACTGTTATTTTTTTCTGAGCCAACAAATGTAATTTTCATTAAATCTAAAGCTTTTATTTGATATTTTTTTAAAAAAAAAATCTCCTGCTAGCTTGCATTTTTATGTGTCCTTAATACACAAAATGGTAATAATTTCAAGCATGTCATTTCTTGCATGCTTGTCACCAGCACCGTTATCTCTTTGGTTGAAATATTTTGTAATTTATTTATTTATTTATTTTTTTACAACTTAAAATAACTGTTCTCTGTTTTAATATATTTTAAAATGTAATTTATTTCTGTGATGATGAATTTTCAACATCATTACTCCAGTCTTCAGTGTCACATGATCCTTCAGAAATCATTCTAATATGCTGATTTGCTGCTCAAGAAACATTATTATTATCAGTGTTGAAAACACTGTGCTGCTTAATATTTTTGTTGAAACTGATACATTTTTCAGAATTCTTTGATGAATAGAAACTTCAAAAGAACAGCATTTATTTGAAATAGAACACTTTTGTAACATTATAAATATCTTTACTGTCACCAATTAAATGCATCCTTGCTGAATAAAGTATTAATCTTAATGATCCCAACCTTTTAAACTGTAGTGTATATCATTTTCATAGCAAAAATAGATGGTGGGTGAATGGAAGAGCTTCAAAGATCTTCATGTAACAATAAGAAAAAGCAAGTCAGTTCATTTTAATGTAAATCAACCATTGAGACATAAAAGTGCCCATATGTGTTTCTCTACACCAAATCACTTTGTAACAACCTGCAGCAATTTACATGCCAGAAAGAGAGAACTGAGCTCAAGTGAGAGGCAGCAAACATCTGCCTGGGATTCAGAGGGCAAAGGTAAAATGACCTTGGAATATAAGCATGTAGCTATTTTGGGATGTTTATTAAGCCTTTTGTTTTGTTCTCACTTGTTTATTGCATGCACAAATGATGCAGCTTGAGCTAACTGTGCCCTCAGTCCCAGACAGAAGAGCTTTTTAGGCTTGCAGTTTGTTTTGATGAGAGCTTCTGCATCAGGCAGTATGACTCAGAACTGCTGGAGGTAATGACTCTACTATGAAGAGGGAGGGTGATAGAGCTGGATGTTGATGAGATGCATCACGAGAGGGGGGCAGGGGCTAAATAACGACCTTGTCTTTGATTTACCCTAACAGACGATAAAAAAGCCAAAGCAAACACATCTGGCCAAGTTGGTGTAAGCTGATCAGTGGGCAGGCCAGGAAAGAGACAAGTAACACCTTCACTGGCAATAAACAAGCAATCAATTACATCAATTACTGTACTGATTCATTTAAACCGTCTGGATGGCTTGAGGAGTAGAGAATGTATGCAGAACACAAAGCTTTATTCATGGAGTTCTATGTCTGTCTCAGAGGACAAAAGAGTGCATGAAATAACAAATAAACAATATCAGTATGCATGTCTGCTTTTACAAAACAAACAGACTAATTGGTATGCCGAAACCTTTAAAACAGGTAAGACACCCGAGACCGGTGTGTATCAAGGCAAGAAAGCTTTCGGTGACCTTGATATTTGGTAACACCTGAAAAGACTTTCAATTTCACCATCTCTTGAAGAATGTTTATACAGTAATATATATGTTATATATGTATATGTTTTAATTTTAAAATATATATTTATTAATAGAAATATTATAACTATAATATACAATCATATTAGTATATATTTTTTGAGGATATATATATATAAGGTTGGGATCAGTATTTATTTATTTATTTAGTCTCTTATGCTCACCAAGGCTGAATTTATTTGATTAAAAATACAGTAAAATAAATATGAAATAACTTTATTTTAAATAAATAACATCTTCTATTTTAATTTAATAATTTAATAAATTAATGTATTCCTTCAGCAGCCATTATTTTAGTCTTCAGTGTCACATGATCCTTCAGAAATCATTTTAATATGCTGATTTGGTGCAGATGAAAAAAATGTCTTATTATTATCGATGTTGTCTGTTGTTTGAGGAAATATATAACTGTACAAATATTTTCTTAATTACTGACAGTAAAACTCACTGTTTCACTGTTATTTTCATTTCCTGGAGATGCAGAAACTACAACTGAATCAAATAAGCCCTAAAGTCGTTGTCACTTCTACTATAAGAAAAGCATAATAGCTTTAGTCATATTAATTTCAATCGAAAATCACTCTTTTTATTTATTGTTTTAGTCACATTTTTTTGCCTGGTCTGTCTGATGGATTATTAAAGTTTTGAATATAATGTTCTTACTGTAATCTTATTGGAACAAAGGCTAATCTGAAAATATGCAGAACACAGCGCCACTGCCAATTCAGAGATAAATCATTACAAATGGCTTCAGAGCAGAGTGTAGTTTGTTAAATGACAATAAGAATAATTGGACACTTCATAGAAGTAAGCATGATGAATGTTTGGTTTCAGTCTAGCACAAAGATAATGAACAAGAAATTGTTGCTTTGTGGAAATGATGTTTGGTAGACGTAAGCAAGTCTGGCGGCAAGTGTTGGAGTATAAGAAACTATTTAATCTGCACTTAGGAAATGACACCAGACACTGCTTTACATTTTATGATTATTTTAGTATTAAAACAGCTGCATTATATGTAAATACATAGTTAAAAGGAAGCTTGTGGTTTTACTTTTTTGCGACTGCTTAAAATATTTAAAGACTCAAATATCTGCTCTTCGGGCTCCAAGATAGAAGCAAGGCCACAATAACAAGAGCTCTTTTGTTGAGTCTTCAACAGTCTGTTCTAAATCCATATTTCCCAGCTGTGTGAGTCAGTGAAATGTGCTGGAAGTTGCTGTGCGTTTTGACAGACATAGTTTCCGCTGTCCCCAGTCGTTGCTCATCTTTTGGCACCTGGCAAATATGTGATGATGAGCGTCTATATCTTGTTAGAAGTAGCTTAAGGTCTTTTGCACTGGGTTGTGTTCAAGTTGTTTCAACTAACCTTAATAACATGGGCACTGTTAAGTTGTTTTAACAGCTGATACGCGATTGGCGTCAGTCTGGGTGAAGGACTTTGCCGAGTAATTGAATTGTCAAGACAATCCTATTGGGTGGCTTCAGTGAGAGCGATCAACAGCACATGTGCTAGATTAGATTAAGGAACAATATGAAGATACTGTAGTCATCCAGCACATGATTCTAATGCTGCCAAGAGGATGATAACAGCGTTGAATGGGTATTTTTGTACTCCCTTGCATAAAATATTCGCCAAAATGCTGTAATATACTTAAATGTGTTTTAAATCGGAGTTTAAAATGTCACTGAGCCCCCTTGTGGTAAGACAAGTCATCAATGTCATGCTTAGTTTGGGATGTTCAGTATTTAGTTGGATTTAGCATGTGCATGTGACATGATTACATGCATTGCATTCTAGTATTCAATCTAAAGCATCTTGTTTATAAGAACAGAGAACTTTTTTTGCCAGTCACCTGATCCATAAACGTTATGTGACTAATCAGTCTCAGCACTGTTTGGCTGATGGTATCTCTAAGAGTATTTTACAATATATTACCCATATAAGGATACTTGGTTGTCAATGGAGAAAGGTAGTTTGGTATCACCAGTGTTGTTAATGTTAACTAAAACTATGAAAAATCTTTTCTGTAATTGAAATACAGCTAAAAAATAAACTTAAAACTTAAAAAAAATGAGAAATGTTGCCTAACAGAAATATATAAGCTTGAGTTGAAGTATTAAAATTGATAACAGTAAAACATAAATAAATCAATTTGAATTAAATAGAAATATTTTAAATAACTAAATAAAATGAGAAAAACATAATTAAAAAAAAATTATTATTATTATTTATAAATATTAGATGAAAAATATAAACTTAAAAAGTTGAAATGTCAGCTAACTGACATAAGCTGATATTGAAGTATTAAATATATGACACTAAAACTATTGAAGTATTAAATTAATAACACTAATACTAATTTTAAAAAAAAATGACAAACATCAAAATTAAGCTAAAATGAAAAGGAAATCTGAAACCATAAAAATAAAAGCTAATCAAAATATTAATAAATAATGTAATATTATATAAATAATACTGAAATAACACTGGTTAGCAGCAGGGGTTAACTGGGCCATGCTGACTAGCCAAACCTTGAGTCCTTGTCTGAAAACATTCCAAATTGTATACAGAGAAATTGATTTAGACAATGCATCAGTCATGGAGGAGACTTTAGGATAAGACGTTTTTCAGTGGGCTTTCAATTAATGGCTTCTCCTGATTGAGGAGACAGGAGAGCAGAAGCTCTTGGGATGAAAAATGACACTATTAAAGAGACAGTTGTGGCACTCTTTGAGTAATCGGTTGTGGTCCGTGACAGGACTAGCTGCCCGGGGAGACAAACGGCACAGGGCTTGAGTTCACACGGTTCAGAGAAAGCCCAGTGGAGAGGAAGAAGGGTGGAATTATGTACTTAATGTTGTTTTTAAGTTGTGCTCATTGGCTTTTACCATGAAACAACTAAATAATGAGCAAAAAAAGTGTACAAAATGTGTCTAATAGTACGTGTTTATTCATTTGGCAAAAACAAGGAAGAGAATGACTAAACATTGGAATCAACCAATGTCAAATTTAGTCTCAAGTCTGCATGTGTTGGTAAATGTACTGTCCCCTTTGGCATCCTGTTCTTCGAAGGCCTGACGCAGGAACTAAAGCTCTCACATGAATGAATGTTAGGCCTGTGGTAGAGTGTTTTCATGGCCTTCAGTTTAGCTAAATCTTATTGCTCCACTATATCACTTGCCTTTGGCTGTGTGCAATGGAATGTGACACAGGAACTGGAGAAAATAAAACTAAATCGCCCTTCCTGCTCAGTCCTCTGTCAGTGAAAAATGTGTTGTTTCAGCTTTACAATTGATTTGATACTGATTTTTTTATAGCGATGATATGGGCCAAACCAAGAGGGTAATATGATGGAAGTGCAAGGAGTTTGACAGAAATACTTGGAAAAGAAATACATTATATTCTAGAGTCTTCAGTTGTGAGTGGCATGACCTACATGTGACGTCTGTGCATACTTGAGGTCTGTGGGAGTAAAACTGACTGAGGTCACTTGAATGCTATCCAAGTCCCATCTTTCCCATTTTCCTTTTCAGAGTTGGATAAAATGTGTGTTAATGACATCAGTAAATCTGATATTTTCGAATCAAAAATTGATGTTTGGTTTAAAATAATTGGGATTTGATAAAAAAGACAGTATTGTGAAATTTTAATACAATTTAAAATAACTGTTTTTTATGTTATATATTTGATTTAAAATAGTTGGGATTTGATAAAAAAGAATACAGTAATTTTGTGAAATTTTAATACAGTTTAAAATAACTGTTTTTATGTTATATATTTGATTTAAAATAATTGGGATTTGATCAAAAATACAGTAATTTTGTAAATTTTAATACAATTTAAAATAACTTTTTTATTTTTATTTTTATCTAAATTTTTTTAATAAAAATTTACTAGAATTTGTGTGTGTGTGTTAGTGTGTGTGTGTGTGCGTGTGTGCACACACACACACACACACACACACACATATAAATTCTAGTAAATTTTTATGTGTGTGTGTGTTATAGTGTGTGTGTGTGTGTGTGTGTGTTAGTGTGTGTTAGTGTGTGTGTGTGTGTGTATACTGGTTTTTGTGGTTTACGGGGACAAAATTTGTTTAATGACATGGGTATGACAGAGGTATTACAATTTGAAGGTGGTTTATGAGGACACTGCCTATGTCCCCGTAATTCAAAAGGCTTAAAAAACATACTAAATGGTGTTTTTTTGAAAATCTAAAAATGCACAAAGTTTCCTGTAAGGGTTAGGTTTAGGTGTAGGGCAATAGCCATACAGTTTGTACCAGCCCGATCTCACGGCAATTCGTACATATTTTACGAGGTGGCTAATTCGTACGAATTCGTACGACCTCACTTGTACAAATTCATACGATTTTTGCCAAATCGTACGTATTTTACGAGTTGCCAATTCGTATGAATTTGTACGAATGACCTACACCTAACCCCGCCCCTAAACCTACCCGTCACTGGGGTTTAGACAAATCGTACTAAATCATACGAGTGAAGTCGTACGAATTCGTACGAATTAGCCACCTCGTAAAATACGTACGAATTGCCGTGAGATAGCGTTGGTTTGTACGGTATAAAAACCATTACGCCTATGGAGAGTCCCCGTAAACCACAAAACAAACATGTGTGTGTGTGTGTGTGTGTGTTAGTGTGTGTTAGTGCGTGTTAGTGTGTGTGTGTGTGTGTGTGTGTGTGTGCATACACACACACACACACACACACTCTGTAGGTATCTTTGAACTGATATATAACACAATATTTATATATGTATAAATCCATTTGTTATTAAATCCGTTATATATATATATATATATATATATATATATATATATATATATATATAATTTATAAACTTAACAAGCATAGTGTTATTCTCATTCTTATACCGCTATGTTAAGCAGCTAGCACTCACGCTGTCATTTTGCCATATTCCTCACTTATAGAAACCAGCAAACCAGCCTGGAGCTGCACGTTAGCTGGTATTTTTGTCCCAGTGCGGCACAGGAAGCCAATTCAATCGTTGATAATGGAATTGACCTAACTCCGGGGGCTCTGCTCTCTCTGTCTTGTTCCTGCTCAGCTAGCCTGCTGTGATGGGCTAAAGCAATGGGAGTTTCCTCCCAGCAGGTTCAGGGGAGTTCATTTACTAACCCTAACTGGAATAGGTAAATAAATGTGATGGACAATGGCAGTGATCCCCTCTCTTTAGCCAATCAGATCAATCAAATAAAGCTCAGATTGGATGGAGAACATCTGACATGTACCACCGCAGTAGGATAAGGAATGATTCATTCTATGTCATAACGCTGAACATTTTTGTAAATTGTTTATTTCCAGGTTTTTGAATCCCATATTTGTGGTTACAGACATCTTATATGGCCTTAGAAAAGCAAATAAAATTTGATAGGGATGTCAGTGGTCTGTCAAGTTGGTTTTCTGGGAAGACAGAGTGGGCAATCACCAAGAAGTCCATATAACTGGTTCCTGATGGAGACTAGAGCATTTCCTGTTGGGTTTTCCACGTAATTAGCATATGAATTGCAGGCCTGTGATGTGTGCTACAGAGCGCCCGATACCTGCAACACTCTAATTAGAGATAACGATTTAAAGGAGGGTCATCCTGTTGCAGGACATCTGGTTCCTCGTCCACCTCCTGTCTGGGGGGAGGAGAGAAAAAGGCCATGCTTCCTGCGTCTCAACTGGAAGGCCACTGCAGGAGGTGGGAAGCTAATAAAGCTTCTGTGCTAGCTCTTTGTGTACAAGGCACGATGAATACAATGACCTTTCCTGGAGGAATAGTGGCATTCCTGTCTTTATACCACAATTGAACCTGAGAGAGGAGGTGGATTGAGCTGTTGGCGAGAATAAATCCAACCTCCAACCGCAAGTGAAAACATTTCATGATGCATAGAGAAAGAGAATAAAAAGAGCATGATGTATTCATCTATTCTTGGAAATTAGATGTAAATGACATATCGCACCAAAAACCACTGTGCGACTCATAATCTTTTCTTTACTTTCATACGCTTTGGTTTTTAAGTCGTCTATAGCTATGAAATGGATGTCCAAAGTAAAGTGTGTGTGTAAGCAAAAGAAACGAACTGAAAATTAGTTTCATAGGTCATGTGTGTTGAACAATAACTTCCTTTCACAATGTCCAAAATTGTCAAGGTTCAGGCACATAGCATGCATTTCACAGATTTCACGTTCACTGGGTCACATCCTGGCAAACAAAAGCTTCTTGCATAAGATTTCCACAAGGTGGTTGCAACATATCAGAGAGAACAATGGCTGCACAGATACACGTTAAAACTAAGCTAGTGTCATTATTCTCTACAGATATGAATAAAGACAAACTGAAGCTAGAATTAAGCAAGATTTTCTGTTTTTTTGTTTCTGCCTGGGACAATATTATATGCACTATAGAATTAGAATTGATTTTATTGGCCAGAAAAGTTATGCTAACAACTAAATTTGACTTGAGCTTGCAGCAAACAAGCAAAGGATACAATATACACACATACTATATACATTAAAAATGTGTTGTAGTGAAGGTGGGAAATGCCTTTGTATTAAAAACATAAATAAATATAAAGGATGAACACTTCATTAAACTTAAATTATGATGTACTTTTTGAATAAAATGTTTACACTTGAATTCACTGAAATGTACCTTATGAATTAAATAAATATATGTAAACAAACTGATGATATAAATAATATTTAGTACCATAACAAATAAAATTGGGCATACTGTAAAACCCTACAAGTTAAAATAACTCATTACTTGAGAAATATTAAAAAAACAATATTTATGAGTAAAGTGCAATTAATTCATTTGAATCCACAAAATAATAATAATATTATATATATATTATTAATTGTATTAATTGTTAATAAAAATGGTGTCCAACTGAATTTCTTAAGTTGTTTGTTAAAAATGAGTAATATTGATATGGAATACATAATAATTGTAGTTCTTGAAAATTAAACTATAAATATTTTGATTGAAATGTAACAAAAATATTAAGAATATCTTTAAAAAGGGTAGTCGAAATGCTACTAACTATATCTTAAAACTAAAATTTGTTAGTCAAATGCTAATTTCTTTTAATGAAATAAACGTATTTTAATTGTAGAAAAAATTAACTTGGATTTTTAGGCATTTATTTAGAGATTTTAAAGTAATATAGCTATTTATTATGACATTTATAAAGCCACTGGATTTTTTTTACAGTGTAGCAGTAATAAATTAAGAAAAAATGAGTAAACAAATGATAGGAAGAAGCGATGAATGCAATAAATGCTGTACACAACAGATGCACAGCGTGTTATCCATCTGTTTAAATGGTGCAGTTGAGTTATTGATGATGATCACTGCTCCAGGGGAAAAACTGTTTTTGTGTCTGCTTGTTTTGGTTTTGTTGGCTCTGCAGTGCTTGTGATGTAGAAGGGACGTGGGGTCACTGATGATCTTGTCAGCAGGTTTCCTGGATCTCTCCTCATATGGGTCCTGCATGGAGGGGGGTAGACTACAGTAAATGAATTTTTCTGAGGATCAGTGATTATGGCAATGTAGAAGTAAATCATCATTACAAATGGCAGGTTAAGCTTCTTAATAGGTCACCCAAAAAAACAAACAATTTGCTTAAAATGTACTCACTTTCAGGCCTTCAATGATTAGCTTGTTTCTTAATCTGAACATATTTGGAGAAATTTACTTCACTCACCAAAGGATCCTCTGCAGTGAATGGGTGCCGTCAGAACGAGAGTCAAAACAACTGATAAAAACATCAAAATAATCCACAAGTAATCCACACGACCCCAGTGAAGCAAAAAGCTGCATCTTTGTAAGAAACAAATCCATCGTTAAGATGTTTTTAATTTCAAACAGTTGCTTCTGGCTAAAATATGACTCCTCTTTCCATAACATTGCTCATTATGGACTCATATGGGCAGAAGCACCAGTTTTGAGTTAAATTGCTTTAATGATGGATTTGTTTCTTACAAACACACAGCTTTTCGCTTTACAAGACATTAACTGATGGACTGGAGCTGTGTGGATTACTTGTAGATTATTGTGATGTTTTTATCAACAGTTTGAACTCTCATTCTGACGGCACCCATTCACTGCAGAGGATCCATTGGTGATCAAGTGATGCAATGCTAAATTTCTCCAGATCTGTTCAGATGAAGATTTCATTTGTCTGAATTGCACAAGATGAAACAGAATCAAAATCCAAACAATGATATTTGCTGTAGGCCTACTTAAATAAAACATTGACACTATGAGCATTATGATGAGCTCCACACGCAGCACTAAACCTGACTGTCACTATAAAGATGCTCCTTTTCAAGGTCCAGCGTGAGTCTCACTGCTGGGGAGAGATGAGAGCTGCATGACAACAACCCAGTACACAAACACCAGCCACACACTACACAGCACTCACCCACCCACCCTCAACTAACCGTTGCTAGGCAGTTCTGGTTGCTATGAGAGGAGAAGAGAGAGTCTGAGGAGCGCTGGGTATCACCGGACAAAACTGGACATTCCTTGACGTCTGTGTCAGCAGGATGCTTTTTATTTTCAAAACGAAAAATCATAAAAGGATGACAAAGCTGTGGAAAGAGTTTTGCTGAAAGCTTGTTTTCTTAAATGACTCTCATCATTAATAGAAAACCACACAGCTTCATGGGAACAGTGAAATATTTTAACTAGAAAATGCAACTAAGACTGTGTACTTATGAAATATATAAAATATGTTTTTGTAGTATATATAGTATTGTAACATTATTTTCATGACAATTAAGTCTATATATAAATATAATAAATGAACTGTAGAAATGAAAAAGAGAATATATATGTGACCCTGGACCACAAAACCAGTCTTAAGTCGCTGGGGTATATTGTAGCAATAGCCAAAAATACATTGTATGGGTCAAAATGATTGATTTTTCTTTTATGCCAAAAATCATTAGGAAATCATAAGTAAAGATCATGTTCCATGAAGATACTTTGTAAATTTCCTACTGTAAATATATCAAAACTTAATTTTTGATTAGTAATATGCATTGCTAAGAACTTCATTTGGACAACTTTAAATGTGATTTTCTCAATATTTTGATTTTTTCGCACCCTCAGATTCTAGATTTTCAAATAGTTGTATCTCGGCCAAATATTGTCATATCATAACAAACCATACATCAATGGAAAGCTTATTTATTCAGCAATTTCATAAAAAATTGACCCTTATGACTGGTTTTGTGGTCCAGGGTCACATATATGTATGTGTATGTATGTGTGTGTATGTATATGTGTGTATGTATATATATATTCTCTTTTTCATTTCTACAATTCATTTATTATATATATATATATATATATATATATATATGTATGTATGTATAAATATAGTATAAATGAATTGTAGAAATGAAAAAGAGTCAGTTGATATCATTATTGTGAAGACTTAATATATATTTACAATATTACAATTACAAATATATATCGCTCAATGCAAAAAATCTAAATAAATAAATGAATGTAACATAAATAAATAAATAAATAAATGTTCTAAAAATAAATTCATTACTATATATTTTTGTGCAAAATAAGATTTTTTTCTGTTGATTTTGAGGTGAAATGTGACCTGGAGATATTTTCACGAGATTCACCCCATAAACTGTCTCCCTGTTTCACCTGAAGTTCATGTGTCATATGTGTCATGTGCCTCTTCTTCATTTTGGAAATTTCCAATCATGTAACCACAGCATCTACTTGAACAGGGAAAAATAAAAATTATATATACAATACAAAATGACAGGAATACTTGTGTTTCTTTAAAGAAAAAAAAAATAGGCTGATCCAGGCAATGCACATGCTCAATAAAAATTAAACAAACAGGCGTTGCATGTATGAAAAAGGTGATTAGCTCTTTTAACTAAAGGGGCGGGACTACAGCTGTCGTATTATGCATTACAGTTTCTCTCTTTCACAGACTGTCTTCTCCTCTTATCATATCTCTATATTACACCCACCACCCCAAACTCTCCAGCTGTCACCCTTTTCTCTTACTATTTGCTTCCAGCGAAAACATGCTATGCACTCAGACACCCCTCTCTGCACTTGCTGTGTCAGTCTAGTCTGTAAACCCAATATCAGCATCTGTGTGGTAATCTCCCCCAGGGCTGCTGGGGCTCAAACACTGAAATAGTACATTAATGACCTGTGTTTGCAGCAGGTTTCCGGTGTCGTCACTGGGGTTGTGGGCTGGAGACTTTCAGTAACAGAACTGACCTATATTTTACCAAGCACCTCTCTACTCGGCTTGCAGTCTGTCTGTGTCTTTGTACTTCATCTTTGATTATTGCAGCAATGCGTCACTTTCTCTGATTAAAGACATCACCATTACATAATCACTACCTCAAGGAATGAGATCAGTTTAAAATCCTGCCATTACAAGCATCACGCCATTTGCTAGAGATGTATTTGTGTAGTCTTTCCTCAGTTGAAATATCTAAAGGTCAGGGGCAAAGAAGTGTTTTTTTTTAAAAAAAGAAAAAAAACTCTAAATATCTAACTCTAAAAAACTAAATATCACAAAACATGAAATGCTTTGGCTAGACGGGTTTCTCTGTCTTTTGCTGGGTCAGATGGGAGTCTTGAGGGGGTGGAGGATTCAGCGTTCTCTTGTGGTTTATGGCTTAGCTGAGCTCAGCCACCTGGTTTTGTTTGTGTAGGTGATCCAAAATAATGCTTACTAAAATATTAAATTAAAATCCCCTGACTCATTCAGAGGAAATTATTTGGTAACGGATACAATAAGGTGAAAGCACATAGTTTCTGCAAATATGATAAAGTATTGACTGTTTCTTTGATAGTTAGATTTTCCTAAGGAAAATATTGTATTAAATATTTCAAATATTTTAGTAATTTGATGAGTTACTAGTTTGTGATATCAGTAGTAACAACAACAACAATATTAATAATAATAATAATAATTTTATATATATATATATACATACATACACGTCTATCCATCTATCTATCTATCTATCTATCTATCTATCTATCTATCTATCTATCTATCTATTGTTGTTGTTGCTGCTATTATAAATTAGTAACTTCGCTTCCAGATAGATAGATAGATAGATAGATAGATAATGCCATGTTAAACAATGTCAGTTATACTGCACAGGTCTTTGAACTGATAAATAAAACCAGAAATTTATTTTAATATTAAAATATAAAAAAATAATATTTATCACTATTTATATAATATGTGTATTATATATTCTGAATGATTTGGATGTATTATTTGAAAAATTATTTACGTCAGAATTCATCCTGTTTTTGACGTCCAGAGCTGAAATTTCTTGAAATATTTATAGATATATAAAAACATTTATTAATATTTCTACATTATGTGTATTATATATACTGAATGATTTGGACATATTATTGGAGAAATGATTTACATCAGAATTCATCCTGTTTTTGACATCCAGACCTGAACAGAACAGAAAATGCTCTCATAATAATGAAGCGATGTGCTACCTGCTTTAGTTGATTTGAAATGTGGCAGACCTTGCCTGACTTGTCCCTACTGAATGTGTATCAGGGGTTGTAAAAGCGCAGCTCTGAAGCCTCTCTCCCTCCCAGTCTCTGGCAGCCTAAAACAGGTCACTCTCTCTTCATTTGATTGCGTCACCGGCTGGACACAGACACAGTCTTCATAAAGCTTTAAAGACACAAGGTTCTTTAGTCAGTCCAGGTCAACAGTTTATGAAAAGGAAGTATTTGTATTCAAATTGAGAAAATAACATCCTGTTGGTGGAAATTAGAGCAGAGCGCGTTGCAAAATTGTATTCTAATCCAGGCTTTTTGTTGGACGTTCAATAGAGGTTGTGTAAGCCGCCCTTAAAATTCTTATCAAAACCCATCAAAGACGAAAATGAATGAGGGAGTGAATAATTTCCAACAGCGGCGATCGTTATCTGTTTGAGGCAGATGTGTCTTTCACTGTGATATTGGCAGAATAAAGCAAAGCTCTCTTATCAGGATTGTGGAGATGTAGTGATGGTGGATTGGGCAGCTGTGGTTGAGTTGGTGTAGCACTCAGAGTGTAATTACCCAACATGCTGTGACCAGCACAAACAGTGAACGGCAAACACAGGCCATCAATAAGGTCGTCAATAGGCAGCCCCCCTCGGATCTTACTGTTTGACTAATGACAAACGAGAGGGCTGTTGGACAGATGAGGTGTCTCAGAAAGCAACTCGATCCTGGAGGGACGTCACTGCGGCGCGGCGGAAACGGATCTACACCCCCGCTCTGTTTGCCGTGTTGCTATGCGCACACCTGGCTGATTTCTCACCTATCACTTGCTGCCCACTCTATGTCCGCTAAAGTAGTGTCATCAACAGTCAAGGCTGGAGAATGTTACAAAGTTACCACAGTAATTCTTTGAAATGATAAGATGCATTTGGTGCTTTATTTCTTGTAAAATTAATGAAATCATATTACTTAAAGGGTCATGAACTGCCTTTGTTTTTTATTTTGTACTCTTTTCTGCAGTCCACTTATGTTTTTCTTACATTAGATTTTTACATTAAAAAAACATCATTTTCTGTCCTGTTTGTAACCATCCTCATTTGAACGCTCCGTTTGAATAGGCGCGGTGAATTGTGGACTTAAAATGCGTAAATACTCGTATCAAACAATCTGTTTAACAGACAAAGCAATAGTGATCACGAAATTAAAACAGTTACTAACACTTGTGTGTTGCAACATTATTGTCGGATCCAATATAATTGGCACAGCATCCTCTTTCAGTTTCAATCTTTCTGAAAATCCCGCCTCGAATTGTGCCTTGTTAGTAAATGAATTTGCGGTAAAATGAAGTGAACAAAGGACCAAGTTCTACTGACACATCTGGAACTACATTAAAAATAAAGTTCATCCCCTCTTTCCTAACGTTGGAATCAGAAGGAAGGCAATGCAAAGACTGTTTTACCACAACTTGCCACTGCACAGCATCTTGTAGTCTTCAGAGCATCTTTATCGTTTGGTTTTTGCGTAGACTTGCATTTGCCTATTTTGTTATTTTCACCACATGTGCGAATTGGTGGGCGGGGCTAAACAGGCAGTGATCTTCTTCTGCAGAGAAAGTCAAACGCCCTTTACAAAAAATGGTAAAACAACAATGTCAGACGATTTTGAAGAAAATCAGATGGAGTTCTTCGCCCTACCCTACATTTTTGAACCATTGTACACAGACAAAGAACTAACCATGCTTGACCTTTTCAACGTGATTACGTAATGCGTGAAGTCATAGACGCGCATCGCAGAGCTAGTTCAGGATGAGTATTTGTGGTTAAAAAATATATACATTATACAATTTTTAAATTTATTTGTAATTTTTTATTATTATTTTTTTTTTTTAGAAAATTTAGCTAGATAAGACGCTTATTCGTTGGCTGGGATCCTTTGAAGTTGCACTGAAACTGCAATTTGGACCTTCAACCCACTGATCCCCATTGAAGTCCACTATATGGAGAAAAATCCTGGAATGTTTTCCTCAAAAACCTTAATTTCTTTTCAACTGAAGAAAGAAAGACATGAACATCTTGAATGACATGGGGGTGAGTAAATTATCAGGAAATTTTAATTCAGAAGTGAACTAATCCTTTAAGTGCACAATCTTGTAAGCTTGTCCAATTTTATTTTATTTTTTTTTTTACTTCAGATCAAAGTTTGAAATGTGATTCACCACGTAGCTGGTTGGTTTGGTTGATATGACACTTTAACTTTTTAAAAAGAAATATATGATGCTTTAACTTTTTAAAAATAACTTTTTAAAAAAGAAAATGCTGGAATGTTTTTTCTGAATTCAGTTGTTGTTCTTGTGATTAGCACAGTATAGCATTAACTAACGTTGTCTTATATCTTTATATGGAAGGGTCAGCTAGTACGTTATTATAAATTCACCTGACATCAAATCAGCAGGGGCTAACAGGGGCATGTGAACCAGCTTCATATGCACTCGTCTTGGACTTACACTGACACCTAGTGGTGTGGATGAATTACTAGACAGAAGCAAAAGTTTTCTTTATCTTGTGTGTGTACATCAGTTATTTCAATACTTGAATATTTCTTTGTCTTTATACTATTTCATGAAGTTAAAAAAGCAATTCTAAGAGGTAATTTCCTGCTCTTCATTTCCTTTACTTTCCTCAGAACAAACTAAAAAAAAAAGCCATGATGATCAGTGAGCCATCTGGCTTCATTCAAAGCAGCCGCTCCCAGAAAAAAGGTGACCATGTCACTTAGTGGAGACCTTGAAGCTTTGTAGATTGTTACTATTCAGTGCGAGTGTGCTGGGGTGAATATTGGCTGTTGACATTGTGCTTTTCAAGGCTGTAAGCAGAGAGGAAATGAAAAACTCCCCGAGAACAAGATATACCAGAGTCGGGGGCATGTGCCATACATGGATATAGATATTGAGGATATACAGGTTGAACAGCGGTCAGTGAAAGTAAGGCATGGGGATGGGTGTTCCTCCTTTTGGATGTGGGCGTACATCAATTATTAATATATTTTAGCGCTTTGTTGTCCTCCCTCAGGATGTAGGAAGGAAGTCACAGCAAGGGAGAGTGAGAGAAGAGATATATAGGCTTACTTTGAGATGAAAATGTTTTACTTACAAGGGGGGCTTTGAAGAACTGCAGTTGTCCCTTTGTCAGATGTGCTTTGTTTCATTCTCTGGATCATGGTGTACTGCTTTTAAAGATCCTGTAAGGCAAGTTCATTTGGTGGTCATACTGGTAATGCCCCGGGGAGCCATCTTCTAGATAACAGTCTCCTATGTATTTAAGCAAGGAAAGACCTATTTTTGGTCAAGATTTCAATAACATATATCAAATCAATAAAATGAGATCAGAGTAAAAGAGTATCATAAATATCGCTTCTTAAACTCAAATGATCAGACTGTACTGACTGATGTGCAAACACATTCAAGAGTAAATAAATAGCCCATGCCTCTTATCAAAAAAGCAATTGACTCTTTAAACTGACATTTTGTTCACAAGTTCATAAACACTCAAATTACGTACCAAGGATCCAATAACTCCTGGTGACCCATGACGGTACTGCAGACAATCTGTGAAGCAATTCTTTCTTTAAAAAATTATATTGTTCAAAATTGGCTAAAAATGTGGTTAATTTGATCTACAAATTAATTTGATCTGCATTTTATTTAATATATGGTTGATTCAGTTGATTCTTTAATATTACAGCAGGTCCATTCAGCTGACCCAGATCAGGCCGATTGAAAGTTTGAGTTGCCCAAATGAGTTTTTCCACCCAGTTGTTCCTTCTAGACTGTTTTCTTCTGTAAAGTGAGATACACTACTGTTCAACAGTTTGGGGTCTGTAAGATTTTTGAATGTTTTTGAAAGAAGACTGCATTTATTTGTTAAAAAATACAGTAAAACAGTAATATTGTCCAATATTATTACATTTTAAAACAACTGCTTTCTATTTTAATAGCCTATATTTTAAAATCCAATGTATTCCTGTGATGGCTAAGCTTTTTTTTAATTTTCAGCATCCATTAATCTAGTCTTCAGTATCACATGATCCTCCAGACATCATTTTAACATGCTGATTTGGTGCTCAAAAAATATTTCTTATTGAAAATGTTTCTGTGGAAACTATGACACATTTGTATTTTAGGATTTTTTGGTGAATAGAAAGTTCAAAGAAACAGCATTTATTAAAAATAGAAATCTTTTATGACATTATAACTGCCTTTATAAATATAATGCATCCTTGCTGAGTAAAAGTATTCATTCCTTTATAAAAAACAACAACATTTGAACAGCACTGTACGTCATGCAGTATTATTCTGTGTAAGATTCTACCACCCACCTCTCTCTGTGGAAAATGTGCCTCTCAGTTGTCAAATGTTCAGTTTTAAAATCAGTGGTTTTCAGTGGCTGAGCTACAAATGATCATTATTTGTCATATTGACGAACTGGGTTTTACATTTTCCATCATAGAAGATTTAAAGGACCCCTTTTCTTCTCTCTGAGGCCTTTTACAGTGTCATTGTGTCATTCTCCAAGCAAACAGAAATGCAAAAAGACAAGAAAAAGCATCAGTTCCAACTAGACCGGACTGACAAGTACTTGTTCATGCTCAAAAAGAAACAACCAATGTGCTTTTTATACAAAGGCTGTTACTGTAGTTGAGTGCAATTATTTAAAGAGGCACTAAAAGTCAATGTCAAGTCAATCTAAAGAGAGTATTCTCAAACTGCCCCGCAAAACATTTAGGGTCCAGTTGAATAGGTCTGCTCTAAATCAAAAATTAATATTAGAGTTATTAATGGAAGACATTATACAGTGTTTTCAAGAAAGTCAAGCATTTAGCTTGATAGAAAGTCTGAGGTGGGGGTCAATGTGGGTCAGAAAAGGCTGACAAACTCAAATCCTGAACACTAACACAGAAACATTGTTTTCTTTAAGGTGTGTGGGAATGGATCAACAACAGATATGCGAGTAGGTGGACAGGGACACACACAAAATGCCTGTCTCCATCAGCGGGCCCATCTGTGTGCACTGGCAGAGGGGAGTGTTCAGTGGGCAGAGGCGACCCAGCCTGCTGCCCGTTGCCCAGTGACTCATTCTAGCAGCTGACAGACAAGGATGAGGGGGAATAACATGCCCACTGCCTCTGGCACAGCACAGGAAGGGGAAGTGGAACACGGCCCACGCACAGAAACTTCCAGAAGGGCTTTGTGTGTCTGTGGGGAGAGGGGGGGAGCAGGTGTCTTGCTTCCCCTATTGTGAGATTCGATCCAAAAATCAGGCCCCCGTTGATCCGCAACAGTGTATCTTAAAATGAGGACAAAGTTCTTTTATTGGTCACAGACGTGTCCTGTTTAGGTGCACAAAATGTGATTTTGGGATTACAGGGTTTTCATCACAAGCCTAGGACTTTTAAAACCACACATTTTAAGGTTTGAATTAAACACATTTTCAGTCTGCTATTGGTTGGACAAATAAATAGTCCTGCCCCTAAACTCACACCATTGGTTATTAAAGGGATAGTTCACCCAAAAATGAAAATTCTTTTATTAATTACTCACATTCATGTCGTTCCAAACCCGTGAGACCTTTGTTCATCTTCGGAACACAAATTAAGATATTTTTGATAAAATCCGAGAGCTCTCTGACCTGTATAGATAGTAACGCAACTACCACATTCAAGGTCCAGAAAGGTAGTAAGGACATCATTAAAATAGTCCATGTGACATCAGTGGTTCAAATGTGATGTTATGAAGCTATGAGAATACTTTTGTGTGCAACAAAAACAAAAATAACGACTTTATTCAACAATTTATTCTCTTCCACTGCTGTCACATGGACTATTTTAATTTGTATTCCGAAGATGAACAAAGGTCTTACGGGTTTTGAATGACATGAATGTGAATAATTAATGACAGAATTTTCATTTTGGGTGAACTATCCCTTTAAGGCAAAACACTACAGGCAAAAAAAAAACATTGTTTTATTTTCTTTCTTTTTTTTCACGCACAGGTTAATTTTGAGATTTTGAGACACTGGTCTTTTTTCAGACTAGTGGTAATAAAAAATCCAAAATACACATTTGAGTGTTTATTTTATTACACTTTATCTATTTGCGTATGTAGATTTATTTTTTTTTGTTTGGAACATGGGTAACCCAAACAGCTGACAGTAGCCATTGACTTACATAGTATAAAAAAAAATACTATGAAAGTCAATGGCTACTGTCAACTATTTGGTTACTACAATTCTTCAGAACATGCACTTTAAATAGGGGTTTGTTGATATATCATTCGCCTAATTTATGTAACATTTTATTCCTAAAAACATGATGTGCTTTTCTGGCTGTTAAAAATATCTTCTTTTGGAGTAGTCTGCAGTATATTTTGGGGTGATAAAAAGAGATATCCAAAGACCTTTAATATGTCAACAAAAGAACACTTGTAATATGAAACAATTGTCTTAATGCACTGTAATTAATCAACTGGGGAAGTATGGTAATATCAATTTTTACCCTATTCACCTGTTGTGTTTTGATGAGAAAGCAGTTGGTTTTGCAATCCAGGTGGTATTTTTATTTCTGTGACACTGACTGAGTGCAACGACAAATTCTGAAGAAATGAAAAGCTAAAAATAGGTTAAAAGATGGTGCAAAGGAAGAGAGCAAGACCTCTGGTATAAACGCCCACATCCCCTGACAGGCTGGTTAACAGCAGCAGGCATATGTGAGCCACTACCTGATGACGCAAACTCAGGTTACGCAACGCTGGCCAAGGTTCAGAACCAGCTGCGGTATCAGACGTGTAATTTTCCAAAAGAGAGAGAAAAAATACAATGACAGTGAAGGAGCCCATCTTCCTGTCAGTGACCTATTCACTGACTCACTCAGCACACTACACTGATAAGGTTGTACATAAAGCCCATTGTGGAGCGTCTACGTTGAATGTCTAGATGCTTATTTTTACATGCACTATGGCCAATCTGCTTTTGCACGCAACCTAATGGACTAAAGAGAGATAAATAGCAGGGGAAATAGAGTCCATTAAATGCATCTGATGGTTGGAAACAAATAGCGAGGCTACACGAGAGCAGGTGAGGGAGCCCACCTGGGTCCGTATAGCTAGCATTGTTACTTTTTTGTGCATTTAATCCATCTGTCCCAAAGCAGGACAGAGTATGTGTGGTATTTTATAACAGATGAAGAGCTGAGGGTGACTTGCTGGTTAGAGCAGAGGAAGGGCTGAGGTAACGCCAGCTCTCCAAATCCTCAAGCTATAGGGCAGCAGCAGTGCAATCACTGAAGCTTGAGGAAGATGACTGTTCTTTTCAAACCCCAGACTAACTTTTTTCAATCATCAGCTCCAGTTAAATTGGTTACGTTATGTTGGATTGGCAGAACAGTTGTTATTGTTTAATAAAAAATGTAGACTCGGATGCAGAGATGCACCGAGATTAAATTTGATTCATACCGATAAACCAATAATTGTTTCCATGTTATGGTAGATAACAGATAAATTGCAGATATTAAAAGTGTATATTATTTCTTTAAATACAAAATAAAATGTAGGTTTCACAACACAATGGATACTCATTTTGATAATGGCTGGAGATATATTTTGTGTTATTAAACTAAAGATTAACTTTAAGTGAGCATTAGATAATCTAGATGAAAAAATAAGGGAAATGAGCATGCACAATCAAATATACATTTGATATTATTATTATTTGATATACAATATTAAATAAATGAAATGTCAAATAAATAAATTTTTGAGATGGATAACATTTAAGAATCATATATATATATATATATATATATATATATATATAAGCCTATATATAGCCTATATATATATATATATATATATATATATATGAAGAGTTCATTTGCAAGAACAGATAACTCTGTAACAATTTTCAATAATCATGTTTTACATTGTGCATTCCAGTGTTTATTTTGATTAGGTAAAAAATAACTAAAATATACAGCTAACTAACACAATAAAACACAATAAAAACATGATAACATCATAAAAAACATGATTTTTTAAAAATAAATAAATAAATAAATAAATATATGTATATATATATATATATATATGTGTATGTGTGTGTGTGTGTGTGTGTGTGTGTGTGTGTGTATTCATGTTTATTATTATTTATATTTTGATTATTTATTAACTATTATTTTCAATGCTATTAATATTTCAAGAATAGGCAAGTTCTGCAAATATCAGACATCTCAATGAACTTTTTTACAACAATTATCTAAGCAATGCCACCCTCATCAAATTTATTGAACTAAAATGCTACTGTATATAAAAAAAAATAATAATAAAAAAACATTTTTTTATTGTAGTATTTATTTTTATTTCATCTTTTAGGATAATCCAGATTAACCAAAACATTTATAATAAAATGAGCAGGACTTTTTCTTTTTACTCATTAGATATTTAAGCTTACACTTAAATAACACAATTCAATTGTCCCCTGGATGTGCATGATGAATAATTTAATATATATTTGTCAATGTTTGCTTATCATGATGTCTTACATCTGTGTAAATTCATAATGTTCAGTAAAGAACACATCTTATCTCATATCGTGTACTGTATGTCTCAACATGTGCGCATGGTGACACGCTGACAGGATCTAACAGAGATTACTGTCATCCCCTTTATTCAGACGTGTATTTTCACACTTAGCCAAACTCATTCAGAGTCGCCAGACCCTTCCACGTCACCAAATATCACAGCTTTTCTTTCCAGCGCCACTAGTCACATCTTCTTTTTGCGCCTGATGTAAAATAAATAAGGAAGAACAGGAATAAAATGTCAAGGGCAAATAGCGTGGCTGTCATCGTACTTAACTCAGAGCTCTTGATGTGAGATTGGCCCAGCCTCGTTCACAGTGGCTGAGACGGCCATCCATGCACAGCGTCTTATTACACATCCGGAGAGTCATTTGTGATGCTCGGGGGGGATGATGAAAGTCGCGAGCACACTGAACTAGAGTGTTTGTTCCATCAGATGCCCGCAGAGACGAGACAAACCAGCAGGAACAAAGAAGCTGTGAGACACTACTCCTTCCAAAGCAACTTGACCTCGCAAGGCAGATGGTTCATTATGGTTATAACCCGCAGATTGACATTGGCAGGTGAACAGCGGGCTGTCCCAGAAATGATTTTAGAGCATAGATGCCAGATATGACCGGTGATGGCGATGATGTCACGTTTCGCACGTAGTCGACCCTTCTGGTCCTGTACAGCAAATGAGGTGCTCTGAATTGGATGAATGACCTGTCAATGGAAAAATGCAAAATAGACAGAGCCTCATGCAGTCGATAGCGAGAGGACAGATGCATAACTATACAAACAGCCATCAGTGGCCAGAAATCTGGGTCACAGCAGTGGCACAACAACACACAACAAAATATGAGAGAATACACAGCAAAAAAAAAAAAAAAAAAAAAATGTGTAGGTGGGTTAATTTAGTTTAAAAAAAAAACAAAAGTTTAAGAGTGGGTTTTAGAGAACGTAGGCTGATTTTAGAGAATACTTTAGAGATGAACATAAGTGTTTGTGAGACATTATTCAACAAGGCATTGTGAAGAGTGTTAATGGTTCCTAATAAAGCCGGTGTTTAAATATAAACAGGTTCTCACAGTGGCACATTATCAAATGTGGAACAAATATATTTTATGTTATACAAGCAATGATAATGGTTCAGTGGCACATTTAACCCTTTTACCAAGTATCAACTGATTGGAGGCCTCTTTTTTACAAATGTTTGTTTTCATATTTAAAGTATGAGCTAGGAGCATGCATTCTCTTCAGTTTATAACCATATTCAACAAACATTACTGGTACAGTTTAATTTACTCACCCCCATGTTGTTCTATATGAATGTATATTTATTTATGTACATTTATTTCTTCTGTTGATTGCTAAAGAAGATGTTTTGAAAAATGTTGGTGACCAAAGTTACTGGTAGCCACTGAATTCCACAGTATGGAAAAAAATTACCATGGAATTTAATGGCTTCCAGCAACTGTTTGGTTACACACATTCTTTAAAATATCTTTTTTTGACACTCATACAGGTTTGGAACAACTTGAGGGTGAGTAAATAATGACTGGATTTTCATTTTCGTTACAGTCATTATTCATAAAATTGGTAAAAGCTTTTTTTTTTTTAAATTTTGTAATATATGAATTATAAAATGTAAAATATTTTTATAATCTAATTGAATTAAATTAGATTTAATATTTGTGCATGTGTATTTCGTGTCATCAAGGTAGTCTGTCTATGCACTTGAAAATACATTCAGCCCACTGTGATAAATTGAGTATCTGTCATTTCTCCTTCCATCTCAGTATGCCAGTGTGTGTGTGTGTGTGTGTGTGAGGGCAGGGCAGGGAGGGGGACTCTCTGACTCACTCCTGACTCATACTCCCCTCCCCAGGGCATCACGGGAGGAAGCTCAAACCCCCTCTTCCCAACAAACAACCACACGCACACACAAGTAGAGATAAGATATAACACTGAACGATAATGATCCCATGGGAAGCAATGCACTATATTGGAGGAAAATGCATGTCTGCTAATCAAACATATTTAAATATAATAATACATCCGAACACACTGTAAACACACACACACACACATGCAACACGCCCTGATAAGAATTCCAGCAACACAGTATGTTATAAATGGGGAATCCCTATTGGCAAAGACACAATCAGGTGACCAGCTACCATGGCAACAACCGCCTGCTGCCTGTCTCTGAGGAGCTTAAAGAGTGTAGGAGACTCATTCCAAGATCCAATGTGCTGTCAAAGACAAGAGAGGACTCCCCACTGAAATCAGCATGAATCAAAGACACATCAGCATCCAAATACTTGAACAACCAAACTGGCATCTGATTTTGATCAGTTCAGGTGCTCTTTAAGCTTAATGCTCATTTACTTTGATTCCATTTGCATAAACTAAACTAAATCCTGAGATGTGTCTCAGTTAGGGCTGTCAATTTAATGAGATCAATTGCAAACAAATACATTAAAAAAGAAAAAAAAAATCATAAATTCAGTCTGATACAGCTTCTTAAAAGACAATGCTCATGGTGTGAGATGCTGAAAAAAAACCCAATAATATATGACATAGCTAGCAATTGAAAATGATCATATGTTGACGTATTTCACGCGTCACATATTTTGGATGACCTATTTCTTTAATTAATGGGCATATTGTGTAAAAATTTTAAATAATTACATTTTTAACAGTCTTAGTTCAAGCACATTTATCTTTAGAAAACATTTATCATTTTTACATTAAAGCAATGTTGCTAGACCTTCATTTCACCTCTGCGCGTACTGGATAAAATGACAACATAATTTCATCTGAGCTATAAATGAAACCGGCATGTTCTAAAGTGCATTAACTCTTAATGCAACTCTGGATAGATCTGAACAGATCTGTAAAAGCAGCTCTCCATTATGGGAGTGCAGAGTCTGTCAATCAAGGTCTGAGGAAAGTAATTCATGAGTGTATGACTCAGACAGTTTCTAATAAAAGATCCACCTGAATCAGTAAAACCACTTTCCTGAAACTAAATTCCTAAGGTTGCATTTCTAAGAAAGCTTCAGAGTTTGATAGGCAGGTGTACTTAAACCAGGCCTGCTTTTGGTAATTGCTTGTCGAGCGACACAGGATGTTCAACTCGACAGACGAAGAGAACAGCAGAAAGCGTTTTAGAGTGTGTTAAATAAGTGTAAATAGCGTATGTGTGGAAGTCTATATCACAACACAGCAACAGATAACATCTGCTCCGCAGCTGAAAATGGACCACCAGAGGAAACAAATTCGTTTCTGCCTCTCTCAGATGGTGTAATTATTTCACTGATGCTTAGACTAAAAGCAAATCTTCCACATGTGAAGGGTAAATAATCTTGAAAGTAATATTTCATTCATTAAGTTCCCTAATGATGCTGTTCCGACAATGCAGTGTGGTATTTGATGATTCATTCTTGTAATTTACAATAATGAACACGGCATTAGCGATGCACACTTATTTAATCAAACATCTGCTATCGCTGCAGTCCAAATGCAATTTTCGCCCCAGACGCACACAGGTAAGAAAAAAAAAGCGATGTCCAGTAGGGTGAGTCACCATCCTGAGTGTGATTTAAAGCCTGTGTTCTTGTCATGTGACCCTCCACAGCCTCTGTCAGCCAGAGCTCATAATCTAAGCACGTAAATGACGGAGTGAATCATCCAATATGGATTTTATTATCAGACTATACAGTTGGCAGAGTGCTGCTCACTTAAAGGAGGATGGTGAACATTGCTTCCTGTTTTCCTTGTTCCACAACCATGTACTCTTGTTAAACCTTCAAAATCAAGGTCATACTGAGGTTTTTAGACCAGCCACTAATAAGATTTATGGCAATGAAAACAGGCTCATTTGGTAAATCCAACAAACATGGGTTGTTATTCTTGTTTCAGAGAACAACCACAAACCACCAAGGCATGAGTTCATGACATGATCCACACCAGGTATCAGTCAAGTACCTTGTGACACCCGTGTTCGGAAACTCTCCATGACTAAGACCAGATGACCAAGGTAAGAGAGAGAGAGATACCTAATGAATAAGTCTATTTATGAAACGCATTATCCTCTGTGGATGGTAAAAAGCTGTGCCTCGTCCTGGAAGTACTCAGCCACTCTAAATGCAACACATCTCAAAAAGCTTCAAACCACTTACAGCTTTTATTTCAGAGGCAGTACCTGAGGGACCTGAGACTTAACTGCTCTGTTCAGATGCTTCCGGAAGTTTAAAAGCAACACATTTCCTGCCTTAAGTGGCCATTTCTCTGAAGATCTGGTGTGTTGCCAGTAGGGTTGTGCGCCAGTTTGGCATGCCTTTAAAAGTCCAATTCTGTTTCTCAATTTAAACGCAATTTGAATTGTTGCAGATGCATAATTGTGATTTAAATTCGAGGAAACAGAATTACCTATGAAATTTAATGAATGGGGAACGTTTTTCTCAGTAAAATTGTAAGTAATTTTTCAGTGTGAATTACCCACGTTATCATACTCCATAAAAACATTTGAGGATATTAATATTAATCAATGTTTGAAATTCGAAATAGAATATATGTAATTTAGATATATAAATTAAAATTATACACTACCATTCATAATAGGGCAGAAAGATTTTACTTTGGAAAAAAAAGAGAATACTTCTCTTTCACTATCTATCTATCTATCTATCTATCTATCTATCTATCTATCTATCTATCTATCTATCTAGCTCTCTCTCTCTCTCTCTCTCTCTCTCTCACACACACACACACACGCACGCACGCACGCACGCACGCACGCACACACACACACACACACACACACACACACACACACACACACACACACATTTGTTTCTGTGAATTGTGGGGATTTTCCTTAGACTTCTATTACTTTTATACTGACCAAACAATATTTTTTATCCCCTAACCCAACCCTAACCCTAAACCTACCCCTTACAGAAAACCTGTTTCCATTGTTACACTTTCAGATAAACATCATTTACTATTTTTAATATTTTTTTCCCCTCGTGGGGACCGCAGGCCGGTCCCCACAATGTCAAAAATGTCAGGTTTTACTATCCTTGTGGGCCCCCACAATGTAGCAAGTACACACACACACACACACACACACACACATGTATTTAACAGCCAAATTTTAAAAAAATGAAATAAACCACTATTAGGCCATTATCCCTCTCTTCATACTCTCTATTAGCAGACAGATGAGAGTTTGTTCAGCCATGGGGGTGTTCCTTCTATCTCTTAACTCAACTGTGGTCTCTGATCTGTCATTGCCAGCCGGATGAATCTGTCACAGCTCATATCGCTGATACAGGGACTGCCTTCCCGCTCATCATGACCTCCACACGCTGTCCCAGCATGCCCTGCAGCACCTGACTGTATCTATGTGCTTTCACAGACATGACATGCATTGAACTCTGAGAGCACACCAATGTTACAGAATTTTAAAGAAAACTTTAATCTTCTTGATTGTTCACTCAGAAACGAACATATTATCATCATTTACTCACCACTCATTTACAGTGGCCAAACTTGAATCAGTGTTATTTTAGTATGATTGATATTTACTATTATAGTTTTTGTTAATATTTTGAATTAAATGTTATTTTACATTTTTTGTTTTCACTTTAATTTTAGAACAAAATTTAGTAATTTTGTTGTGTTTCTGTCATTTTAAAATATTTTTAAACATGTCTCTATAGTTTTTAAAAAAAATATTTTTATTTATTAGTTATAGTTAATTTAGTTTCATTTAGTTAAACTAAATTTAAATTAGAAATGTTGTCTTGTGAACTAGCTCAAAAAAGTAAGTTTAACTTTTTTATATTTTATTTCAAGGAATGAAAATGTTTTATGGTTCTATTTTAAAGTTGTTGAGCTAAAAAACAACAACAACAAAAAAAACCTCAGTACAAGCATCATAAAAAATAATCCATATGACTTGTTTGCTAAATACCAAAATTCATATGGGTGAGCAAATGATGACATTTTTTTTTTTTAATTTGGTGAACTATCAATTTTAAAAACATACATGATCACTGTAAATAGATTGTTTGGCTCTTGGGATAAATGCAGTACGTTTTGCCATTTAGGCTACTACTGTATGGATCATTATAACATTACGGACCCATTTCCTCTCTCTTTCTCTCTCTCTCTCTCTCTCTCTCTCTCTCTCTGGATGGATGGATTGAGGTGCTACCACTGGCTGTTCTGTTCAGCATCACACAGTTATTTTCATCTTAATGTAGACACCAGCCCTTAGCCCAACTACACGCTGTCACTGAATATGAGGCCATGCCAACCATGATTAGAGTTAGAGATTTGAGACAACACGTCAGATGCCGATGAGGTCAGCACTAGCGCATAAATGGACAGGCAGAGAATCCAGAAAAACCATGACGTGTCATTCGCCACCTCATGCCTCAGGGGGCCCTGTCACCCTCGTGTCCTCAAACAAGCCCCTGGCAGTGTCTGCAATGGGACACCTTACTGTCACGCAGCCCATACACAGAAACACAGTTGCTGATTTGCACCAAGGGGGACCAGGCTGACTCAGAGGTGTTGTTTTTTTGCATGTGAACATCAGGATATGAACATGTGACATGTATACATATACAAATGGCAAACTGTCTATTGAAACCTTACTTAAAGGGACAGTGCACCCAAAAATGAAAATTCTGTCATTAATTACTCACTCTCATGTGGTTCCATTGCAACTGAAATGTTCCCAGGCCCAGAAAGGTAGTAAGGACATCGTTAAAACAGTCCGTGTGACACCAGCGGTTCAACCGTAATTTTACAGAGCAGCAAGAATACTTTTTGTGCACAAAGAAAACAAAAACAACTACTTTATTCAACAATTCTTCTTCTCCAAATCACGTCTTCCACCATTATCAAGAGTACACGCATGCGCTAAGCCTTGTTTACTTGCAAAGGAACGTACACGCATGCGTCACGATACTCTCTATGATGGTGCCTAGAGTGATGCGGAGACGAATTGTTGAATAAAGTTGTTATTTTTGCGCACAAAAATTATTCTTGCTGCTTTGTAAAATTACGTTTGAACCATTGATGTCACATGGACTATTTTACTGATGTCCTTACTACGTTTCTGGGCCTGGGAACATTGTGTTGCGCTGCTGTCTATGCAGGGTCAGAAAGCTCTCGGATTTCATCAAAAATATCTTAATTTGTGTTCCGAATATGAACGAAGGTCTTACAGGTTTGGAACGACATGAAGGTGAGTAATTAATGACAGAATTTTCATTTTTGGGTGAACTATCCCTTTAATATGTTATATTCTGTAAAACAGCAGCTTAAGAACATTTAGATTTTTTATTAATACCAGATTATAATACAAGTAATTATTGTAACACCACAGACATACAGTATAATTGGGGGACATAACTTTTTCTTAAAATATAATATGTATTTTTTTAAATAACTTTAAATTTTAATTAAATTGTGCATGTTAAATAAAATCTATATTCACAGTATTCACAATTTATTTGTGTTAAAAATGTTATATTGTTTCACAAATTGTGCACTGAATACATATACGCAATCATTTAATAATCTGGTGGTATTTAAAGTTTATTTCAACAGTTGCAAATTAGAGGGACACCTTTCACCATAGCAACAACGAATGACCCATATAATGTGAATGTGAAGCAAGTTCTATTTTTAAATGTTTAATGTTTTTGTTTGTTTGTTTGTTTCAATCCTGCCCATTTGTCACCCCATATAACACAGCAATAGTTGGAGTTTCTCAAAATTACCTTTACAAAAAGTTTGCCACTATAGTGAAATATACTTTGATATATAGCAATATCATGAATTATTACCATATTTATCCTGTGTACCATGGCATTTGCAAGATAACCCTAGATAAAATGCACATTATAAATAAAAAACATGGTAATGCCGTGGTACATGTACTGCTAATGTTTTGTTTGGAAAATGTTCTTACTTGTAAGGAGTTGTTCACAGGTGCACACGCAGTTGTCAAACTTATTTTCTTTGTGGCTGGCAAACGGATAGATGCTCTTTCAGGTTGTTCCGATAAAATTTATAGGTAAATATGTTCCTCATCCATCACTCTTTTTTCTCTCTGTGTAAAAAAGTATCACCATTCCAGATATTTCAGAGCATGAGTGAGCTGATTCAGACTGAATCTCGAATTGATTCAGAGCATTTTGCTAACTTTGACCAAAGCATGGGAAAGAATCTATGCACAACATGATTCGTTTAGAAATTGGCATATCTAGTTCTGATTAAGAATGGGAACAACATACAGGACACATGGCATGACTGCTGAAATACTGTGAGGGAAAATCTGTTGTTGGTAGACCTATGCGATAACATATACAAGGTTTTTAGTCTGTGTTTGGGAAACTTGTTTGGAAACAAGCATTATTTTAGCAGTTCCGTTTAGTGTCTCTAGCGATACATAAATTACTAACTAGGCTTTCACTTACAAGTGACACAAAAATAGCTATTCAGTGAATCAAGTACTTTGTGTTATCATTTACACTTAGGGTTTCTGGAAAATGTGTCATCAGTATATGAATAAAACAATGGATAAGCTTCCCACGTGAACTGACTTCCCACGTGAAAAGCACTGAATGGAACCTTGTTGTAACACTTGAGTCTTGAGACTCGCTCTATAATTATCCTGTGTGATCTCCAATGAATTACATTTCCTGAGTAATGACACACTGAAAGCAATTAAATAAAGAGCACAAGTACACACTACACTGTTCATCTGACTTTTCTAATTGCAAAAATATTTCTTCTCTTGTAGTTGGAGTCTTGAGACATCAACTGTCAAGTTGCAAAAGCAGAGCAAAGTAAGAGGTAAGCCTGTCCGTGCCGTGAGATTTTTGGCAGCGTCACACTGAGAGGTCTGAGAGGGAGGGCAAGAGAAAGCTTGACACTTTGTGTAGGACAGTGTTTTTAAAACTGAGTGTGAGAGCAGACAGGCTGCAGAGCGAGAGTTCAATAGGGTCAAGGAGGGCAGGAAAAATAACTGATAGGAAATAAGTGTGCATGACTGAAGAACACAAGGTGACTGGAGGTGGGACTGAGGTGTGGGAGGAGAGCATCTGGGTAAGAAACCCAACTTTGAGGGCAAGTTATCTCTGCTCCAATGAGCACTGTGGTTGTAAAGAATGTTTTTGTAATATAGAATCATAAAGAAGGTAATGCATGTAAAATAAAAATAACAGATTTAATTAAAAGATTGTTTACAATCATTTTTGTTGAAGAAAGTACAGCAAATTGCATTAGAGAGCAAGAAAGAACTATAATATGTAATATATGAGGTTGTATATGTGACAGGATGTTTGTAATCCAGTGAAAACTGAAGGAATCATTAGCCACCAATGAACATCTGCGTCATCAATTTTTTGCATTTGTTCTTAAAATAACTTATTTGAATTTGTCCCAGACGTTGACAGATGAAAACACAATACGTTCTTCAACAAAAAGGTACAGAGCAGGATGTGAGGTCTGGGTGTGATATCATAGCTGAAGCTTCTTAAAGGTATAGTTCACCCAAAAATTCTGTCATTAATTACTCACCCTCATGTCATTCCAAACCCATAAAACTCCAATTAAGATATTTTTGATGAAATCCGATAACTTTCTGACCCTGCATAGACAGCAATAGAACTGACATGTTCAAGGCCCAAAAAGGTAGTCAGGACACTGATAAAATAGTCCATGTGATATCACTGGTTCAACCGTAATTTTATGAAGCTACGAGAATACTTTGTGAACGCTCGTCAAAGACTTCAAAGTAATTATTTTTGTTATCTTTGCACACAGAAAGTATTCTTCATTGTGGTTGAACCACTGATGTCGCATAGACTATTTTAACGATGTCCTTACTACCTTTCTGGGCCTTGAACTTTTCAGTTGCATTGCTGTCTACGGAGAATTAGAAAGCTCTCGGATTTCATCCAAAATATATTCATTTGTGTTCCGAAGATGAACGGTCTTACGGGTTTAGAACGACATGAGGATGCGTAATTAATGTCAGAATTTCATTTTTGAGTGAACTATCCCTTTAAAAAACAAGTACTCTTTACAAAATCA
Organism: Tor tambroides; assembly: GCA_021397915.2. NCBI lineage: Eukaryota > Metazoa > Chordata > Actinopteri > Cypriniformes > Cyprinidae > Tor > Tor tambroides. The sequence continues at coordinate 4,275 of JAFVLL020013773.1, read as the reverse complement.
AGCCAAGAGCATGAAAGGTCATGGATTTTTTTGAATGAGATTCATGTGCTTTTGAATATGCATCCTAATATTTCATGTTCACCAGGAAGGATATTCAAAATGACAACTGCGCTGCACATATAGAGGCCACAAGCATATTCAAGGAGTGTAAACACATGTGTAATTCCTTTTAACAAGGACAGCTATGCAATTATTAAGTCATTCAATCCAATTGGCATAATCAATTGTGAATGAATTGTCTATGTAGTTTCATTACGGTACCAAGTTTTGAACATTAATGCTAATGTATTATTAATGAACTTTAATTAGAATTAATAATTAATTGCAAAACAGTTCTAACAGTTTTAGACTTCAGCATAAACCTCCGTAATGGTAAGACAGTGCCATTACCTCTAAACAGAGCACCCAGCGGGACAATTACACTCTTGACTCAGTGTTTGTCAGAGCATTAACCCTGTCTGGGTGGCACTAATGTGCCATGAAGTGGCTGCTGCATCCTGTTTACTGACAGTAGACATCTTGTCACCTACTGAGTAAACTGTAAAAAAAAAAAACAGCCTGTCACCTGTAAGCCACTATGCACATATATGCTTTAGTTTTTTACATGCTTTATCTCACACAAACAGGTGTGAATACTAATGATTTGATGGTCTTGAACTGTGGTCTCTGTTTGAATATATAGAGAGTGAGTTCTTTTAAAGTAGGAAACAGCTCAATCCTTCCTGAGAATGGAGCAGGTGTTGATGTTTTATGTATAACCCTATTAGGACAGCATATGAGACAGACTTGGCTAGACTTGGCTTATATCCTAACAATCTGACAAACATAAATAATCAAAAGCAGACTTGGAGCGCCGACATTTGTTCTGTTCTCTAGTGAAGAATTTCTGCCTTCTGTAGAACACAAACTTTAACACTTTTGAAATTAATTGCAAGTCTGTTGTTTGAAATGTGCAGGTTTGTTGTGTGAAATTTGTTGTAAGATACTTGCATGCTCATGTAGAATGTTGCAGATTTCCATGATGATTTTTAGTTGTTATATAGCAACTTGTTAGCAGTTTGTACATAACAGTGGCTTCAGTATTCATGTCTGAGGAAGGGTTGTTATAGTTAACTAAAACTAAAACCATAAAAAAACATTTTTGTTACTCAAAATAAAGTCAATATTAGCTGAAATAAAATAAAATATACAAAAACCTAAACTTATTATTATTCATTATTATTATTAATTATGGTCAGAGGTCTGTGTGTAATTAAAAATAAAAATAAAAAATGACAAATTTTTATTTGAAAAAAGTCAGATTTTTAAAATATTTTTAAAAGAAGTCTGTTATGCTCAGCTGCTGTATTTATTTGATCAAAAATATAGTAAAAATGTGTATTTGTGAAATATTATAACATTATATAATATTGTGAATATTATTACAATTTAAAGTAACATTCTAGTTATTTTTAAATGTAAAATTATTTAAATGGTTTAGTTTTAGTTATACATTATTTATTTTTATTGAATTGTTTAATTAGTTATTTAACTGTTAATTATTTAATATATTTTAAAATTTAATTTATTCCTGAGATAAAAAGTTTAAAACAGATGTGCTGCTTAATATTTTTATGGAAAACGGGATATGTTTTTTTTCAGGATTCTTTAAAGAATAAAAAGTTCAAAAGAACAGCATTTATTTGAAATAGACATTTTTTGTAATATTATAAATGTCGTTACTTACATTTTCGATCAATTAAATGCATCTTCGCTGAATAAAAGTATTAATTTCTTAAAAAATATATCTTACTGACTACAAACTTTTAAACAGTAGTGTATGTATAGAACAACGTGTGAAAGCCTTCAAATATTATCAACAACAGATCTTATTTTATTCATTGATCCAAAAAGTGTGAATTAGCCTTGACAGAACAGCCATATATAAATGTGTTTGCATAGCTTTCACAATATAGTTCCAAATTGATCATTTTCAGATCCTCTGAGCAGTTTGAATATTAACTCTTGTGCCAGCTACACTGATCAGTTCTATGTGATAAATTCCAAAGCTGGTTCACTGGAAACTTGCTCTGCTCCTTTTCAGAGAACGGCCTGACTCGCTGACCTCCCCGAGGTTAATAATACACTCTGGCAGTGTGGACACAGGATGCTGAAAATGCCTAGGCACACACACTGCTCCATTTGCCCGGATTATTCACTCATTTCCAAACAGCCGGGGAATTATAAAGCACCCTAAGGTTGCATGCGCAGGCTCCGAAGTGCAGGTGGTGTGTGTCTTGCTTTACCCCTGCACTCAGGATGTGTGTTTTGATTTTATGGCTCAGAGAAGGATGTGGCGCGATAACCTCTGCTCTTGACCCCAGGTCCTCTCTCTCAAACGGCCTGCACATAACAATCAATTTCTAATCATAATCCAAGAGTTAGCGTAAGCTCTGACCTATGCATTATTCAGTTGAGGGACAAGGGCAAGCAATGAAAGCCCCTATGCGCAAATCATGAATATTTAACACCGATCTCTTTTACCAATCTACAGCGACGCTTCTCTGTAACCACAGCGATTAAACAGAATGTTGGGACAAAAAAATGATGGTGTAGGAGTATATTTATTCTGTTTTTCCCTCAATCGTCGCTCACACTTGTGCTGGGAACATGTCCGGCTCTCTGGTTCATAACAACTGCTTGAGAGTAAATCAATAACAACAGACTGAACAAGAGTCATGCAAATCATTATTTTCAGCCAGCGAGTCTGTGAGGCACATGTCTGAGAAAAAGCACACGCTGCCCAGTAAACCATTTAAGAAAAACTCCATCCTGCATCTGCCAAGCTCATCAACATCGTTTATTTTTTCCATGATGAAATATATGTCTGATTTAACAACTGACAACCAACCTATATAAAAGACTTAAGACAAACATAGCTGGAGCTTTGTAAAGCATTGCCAATAATACATTTTTAACAATAATTTGTAATTAATTTTATTTTCAATTTTATGAATTTACAATAACATTGTATAGTGTTTGTGTTCTTAAAAAAAGAAAAAAAAGAATATATATATATATATATATATATATATATATATAATTGAATTTAATGAGTTTCCAGTAATAACATTTTATAGTAGTAAATTATTGACAACAATCATATTTGGTTTGGATTGATTGATTGATTGATTGATTTTTTTATTTATTATTATTGTTATTTTTTATTTAATAATACCATGTTATAGTTGTAAAATATTGACAGTAATAATTGTTATTTTATTGTTATTTTATATTATTTAATTATAAGAGTTTCTAATGATGACGTTGTAGTTGTAAATTATTGGCAATAAACATTTTATTTTATTTTTGGCATAACATTTTATTTTATTATTTTAATTTCATGAGTTTCCAATAATAACATGTAAAATACTGACAATAGTAGTTTTTGTTTTATTTTCCTTTAATATGTTGCATTTGACCAAAATACGGTTTTGTTACAACACATTTTCTTCTCCCTAGTTCAGTTTCTCTTACTACAATGAAATAATTCAGCACTCTCAGAATTAAAATTGATTTTCTCAGAATTAAAAACAAGCATTTACTGCCTTCAGTATTGAAATCTGTTTAGTACCAAAGAGTGCAAAGTCACCAGAAACATAGAAGCTGTCTAAAATTTCACCACTGTCTGCAGCAGCAAAGCACTCAGTTCCTTTCTTCTGCTGTGCACTCAACTTTACAACTCATTCAGCTGTTTCATTCAATTTCAGTTATCACATGTTTCGTGATAAACAGCGATGTTTGCAAATGTTTTTGTCTTGTGTCACTGAATTGAAATAGATTCAATTGTATTGTGCGGCTTCCTTACTCAGTTTTCTTCTGTCACTTTGCGATTAAGCTGAATTCTAATATACAGCATCAGCTGTAAAGAAACTGGCCTTCCTGTAATGGTAAAGGGAGCAGAACAGCTCAATAAATGCCGGTAATATCAATAACCCACAGGATATTGTCATGTAAGGCCACTGAATGCAAGCTATGTTTCATTTAATTTTGCAGACTGAAGACATGAGGAATCCACCAACAGAAGATCTTTACTCTTTTACCAACACAATGAATGTAAATCAAGGTCAGTTCTAGTTTGCTAAGTAATTTCTTATCGGGAGTCAACAATGCAACAAATTTTATTATTAGGTTGGCTTGAGAAAGCCAACCTACTGATCTTCTACTTAAGCTTATTATTATTAGTGGTGCTTGCCAAAGGCAAAGCATCACTATTATTATCTCACATACTTATTA
>JAFVLL020013771.1:0-24261 GCA_021397915.2 Tor tambroides | reverse complement strand
GACGTTACAGTACGTGGGGCGAGCGTGAGAACAGGCGTACCAGTTATGCATCCCAGAGAAATGATCCATACTGAACTGAGTGGACTACAGCAGAGAAACAAACATTAAACTGATCAGAAGTGACAGTAAAGACATGTTACAAAAGATTTCTATTTCAAATAAATGCTGTTCTTTTGAACTTTCTGTTCATCAAAGAATCCTGAAAAATAAAATGTGTCACAGTTTCCACAAAAAATGAACTGTTTCATCATTGATAATAGACAGAAATGTTTCTTAAGCAGCAAATCAGCATATTAGAATGATTTCTGAAGGATCATGTGACACTGAAGACTGGAGTAATGATGCTGAAAATTCAGCTTTGATCACAGAAATAAATTACATTTTAAAATATATTCAAATAGAAAACAGCTATTTTAAATGGAAATAATATTTCACTATTTTTGATCAAATAAATGCAGTCTTGGTGAACAAAAGAGAATTTTGAATAGTGCTAGTGTAAGATATTTTGTTAATCAAAATAAAGCTGAAATTGGCAACTAACTGAAATAAGTTTAAGATGAAGCACTGAAATTACTAACTGGAAAAAAAATAAAAGATAAAACTAAAACAGAAATGACAAATTAGACCTAAATAGTAATATTAAAAATAATAATAATTTAAAACAAAATTAATAAAAAATTAAACAAATTAAAAAGAAAATTAAAAATATCAAAAATAAAAGGCAATTCAAAATATGAATAAAAATTATAATAATATAAAATAACACTGGAACACAGCTGAATGGTAGTGTATATTATTCAAAGTAAAGTTTTAGCAAACCAAATATTAATAGCTAGCTACCGGTACATACAATCATTTTGGACGGATAGAAAAATCAAATCACCAAGTCTATACGCCTTTTCTACAGTTGTTATATTGTTTTCCTTACAACTATTAAGTTAGGTTTTTTCAACAGCAGTTTATTGCGGTGTAATCTGTCCTATAACCTGTCACTACACAGCACAAAAAACACAGATGCTAGTTTTGAGTCACAGCTAGCAATTCAACTACAAATTAAACAGTATTCTGACTCATTTTGTGTGAAATAATTAGTTAAAAAAAAAAAGATTTTCCACTGCTTTCTGTACAACCGCTTGTAAAGAATGTGGTCTAATACATTTCAGAAAACCCCGTCCCTGAGCATAGTGTGAAAACATCCAGTCAGATGGAGAAACTCACCTCAAAGTGTTCTCTGTTCTGAACACTCTTCAGCGCTGCGATCCATTCCTCCATTTCTTTCCTGTTTTCAGCACACAGAACCAGTCGACGACACGGAGTGATTACCTACAGAGAGAGAGTCAGTCATGAGAAACTCAAGACATCGGAATAGATTAGTTCAACTATTATAAGCTGCTTTACCCACACATAACCTTAAGTGTGTGTGAGTGTGTGTGCGTGCGTGCGTGCGTGCGTGCGTGCGTGCGTGCGTGCGTGCGTGAGAGAGAGAGAGAGAGAGAGAGAGAGAGAGAGAGAGAGAGAGAACTCAGGGCTCCAGAAACATGTGCTTCTCCCACAAACTAAGGCCAAGGAACAAGGAACACACTGTCCACTTCACACACACACACTCACACTCACACTCACACTCACACTCACACTCACACTCACACTCACACTCACACCAAAGAGCTCTTGTTATCCAGCTTACAGGGTGCCAACTAGGGCTGGGTGACAGACTGAAAATATTTCAGTGATTTTGCTGGTGATATAACATTAAGCAACACTTAGAAGAATATTGGAAAGATTTTAAAGGAATAGTTCACTCAAAAATTTTAATTTGCTGCAATGGGTGCCGTCAGAATGAGTCTAAACAGCTGATAAAAACATTACAATAATCCACAAGTAATCCACACCACTCCAGTCCATCAATTAATGACAAAAGCTGAAACAAATCTGTTTTTAACTTCAAACCGTTGTTCTGGCTAAAATATGAGTCTATAATCCATAATAGCACTTCCTCCGGTGAAAAGTCTCCTGTTGTCTCTCACATCAAAATCCAGCCACATATTTGTTTAGAGCAGTTTTGGCTTGTAAATCTGTGCAGATTTCTCTTCTGATTCAGACCAGAACACTTTTTCACTGGAGGAAGGGTTATTATGGATTATGGACTCGGATTTGAGTTAAAAACATCTTGATGGATTAGTTTCAGCTTTTGTTTTCTCCAGATGTTAACTGATGGACTGGAGTGGTGTGGATTATTGAGATGTTTTTATCAGCTGTTTGGACTCTCATTGTGACGGCACCCATTCACTGCAGAGCATCCATTGCTGAGACAGTGATGCAATGCTACATTTCTCCAAAAGTGATGAAGAAACAAACTCATCTACATCTCAGATGACCTGAGGGTGAGGACATTTTCAAGAAATGTTCATTTCTGGATGAACTGGATGAAGAGATGTATAAATAGCATCTGAGTATCAAAAAAGTTGATAAGATCTGTTTATTTCAATTTGCGTCAATTCATGAGTGAATCAAACAAAGAGTTAGCATTATTACTCACAAATGTCCACAGAGGTGTGTATTTTTCATGCCTCAGTGTATATCTTTATTTTTTTCGTTATAGTGGTGCATATAAATGAAAATTGTTAAATATTCAGTGTCAACCAGTGTATAAAAGTAAGTGTCTTGTTTATTTTCTAACTAGATTTTAAATGCACTTTACTATAAGGTCTCATTGGTTAACATCAGTTAAAGCATTAGCCAAAATGAACTAAAGGGCAATATATATTTTTTCCAATGAGAAATATGCTTCTACAGGATTTATTAATCTTCGCTAACGTTAGTTAATAAAAACACAGTGGTTCAGTGTTTGTTCATGTTAGTTCAGTGTATTAGCTAATGTTAACAGGCATAACTTTTAATATTAAAAATGCATTATTAAAATTAACTAAGATCAATAAATGATGTAGACATTTTTCATTGTAAACGTGACCCGTGCTGGTAAAATGAGTCGGAATGAGCAAATTTTCAAAAATGAGTTATATATTTTATCTATCTATTTATTAGAAAAAGTTAGCCTACTCCTCTCAGAAAACGTACAAATAAAGATCATTTTAGATGTTTAATGACTATTTGGAGCATTGGGATCGCTAGAAGAGGGCTTGATAAACTCATTTTTGTGAAAAGCTCAAATTCGACCAAAACTGACATTTTTCACTTCTTTTGCCTGTAGCTCAAAATTAGACCGTGCGCATTCCGACTCATTTTGCCAGCACGGGTCACAAATGATACATTGTTCATTGTTTGTTAATTCATTTAGTTAACTATTATTAACAAATGTAACCTTTCATCAACATTCTAAATCTCTTTTGCATCTCCTTCAAGCAATCCAAGCAAGTAAATAAATAAATGTGTAAGTAAGTAAATAAATAACAGAAGTCATTAAAAGGAAAATATTGAGATATGCGTTAAAATGTCTGAGAGCACATTACAAATCAGGGATTCAAAATCAAATTTAAACCTAAAAATTGAAGTTTTAGGAGTTTGAAACGTTTAGATGAAAGAAAGATGGCATTTTGTTCATGTCAGCTCTGTCAGTTAAGTAAAAGGTCCAAAGAAACCCCAAAACAAACCAAAGACATTCATGCGAACTGATTTTCTCACTTAAATTACTATACTTAGAACTTGCAATAAAATTAGAAAAGAATGCAAAATAGAATCATGTTCACTAGTGGCCACAAATGTCTGGAACTCAAACTTTTTCAGCTGTATCACAACAGCCAAACCATCAAGCATTCAAAGGCCTAAAATAGCACACGTGTGTATGTGCGCGCGCGTGTGTGTGTGTGTGTGTGTGTGTGTGTGTGTGTGTATGTCAACTTCCCAATCCGTTTCCTCCAGCTGCTTACAAAGACCCTCTGTTCCCACATGGATAAAAATAACTCACGCCTTTCCTCCGCCAGCACACACACACATAAACCGATCATATTATTCATTTCACAGAGGAGTACACAAACTGCCTCATAAAACTAACTAAAATATACAGACACATGGATCAGCTGACACACAGCGGAAGAGAGACAGACCCAGACCCACACACACAGAGAGAGAGAGAGAGAGAGCGCGAGTCAGTGTGTGTCTGGTTAATGTCTTTGATGTAGATCTTGAAGCCACTTTTATCACTCACACAAACACACATTATCAGCGCTGTCGTAACGCCAGCTGAACCGTATCATACGACTCAAAGAGCTTTTGGGGTTCAGTTACATAAGCTGAACACATCCTGTTTTTAACACTTTAACACACAGCTGCTGCACTAATGTAATAAAGCACCTAATGAAATATCAGCACCTAATGGGTACTGATATAATAAAGCACCTAATGACTAATGCTTTTCACTCCACTTAACCCTGGGTTAAAGGAATAGTTCACTCAAAAATGGAATAGTTCAGATATGATGGAATAGATCCTCTGCAGTGAATGGGTGCCGTCAGAATGAGAGTCCAAAAAGCTGATAAAAACATCACAATAATCCACACCACTCCAGTCCATCAGTTAACATCTGGAGAAGACAAAAGCTGAAACAAATCCATCATTAAGACATTTTTAACTTCAAATCATTGCTTTTATCAACTCTCATTCTGACGGCACCCATTCACTGCAGAGGATCCATTGGTGAGCAAGTGATGGAATGACACATTTCTCCAAATCTGATGAAGCTTTCCTGTAGCTCAAATAGTAGAGCATGGCGCTAGCAACACCAAGGTCAAGGGTTCGATTCCCAGGGAAAGCAAGAGCTGATAAAATGTAAAACTGTAACTTGAATGCAATGTAAGACGCTTTGCGTCTGCTAAATGCATAAATGTAAATGTAAGAAACAAACTCATCTATATCTTGGATGAGGTGAGAGAGAGAAATTTCAGCTCATTTTAATTTTTGGGTGAACTATATCTTTAATATCTCTTCTAGCTCCAGGTTAAGGCAGATTTTAACACATTTTAAGGCAGATTTTAGCACATTTATAGTTTCACATTTGTAAAATTAATTACTGTCTGAAGCATTTATGTATAATGCACTATAATGGTATTCATAATGTACGCTACAACTTCTGACTTGACCAATGGCGTGAGTTTGGGGGCAGGACTATCTGTCTGACTAACCAATGGCAGACGGGGGAAGGGAAGAACAAGTAGTAAGAGTGTTTGGGTTTGAAAACGTTAAATGTTGCAATTCTGTTCAGTGACGATACACTTCATTTTTAAATATGAATCAGTTTTATACTTGAACACTTCAAAGCCTCTATTACAATCAGATACAGCTGAACTCTTGCACAACACAGGCATATGACGTCTTTTAAATCACGCGGAGCCCTGAACCACACCGTAAGGCCTGCCAGAGCAAAACCAGCTGACGGTCCAAGCAATATCGATCTGATCTGGACTAAAATGAGATACAATCACTTAAGTCAAAGGCTCTTGAACCAGAACGAACCTTTGTGTTGTCCTGTGGCTTTTATTAGATCGATTTCTCTATAGTTTCTTTAATCCTACACACATTAAATCCTTCAGCAGACAAAACCCTGTTTTTATCTATTCACACTTGATTTTTCAAAACATATTATGTGTCTCAAATACAGATACTTCTCTTAATGGTAGTATAGTCCTTTAATAAAAGTGTATTATGTTTTTGCTTTCTTAAGATTAATAGCTTTGTTGTTTTCTGCATTTAGTAGACGGTTTGGATAAAAGTGTCTGCTGAATGAATGAATGCAAATGTAATGAATTTTTCCTATCGTATTAGTTATTCAAGCTTGAACAGCCAAAGACATCAGTCTGCATGTTTACATAGATTTATAGTCATAGGCTTATGTTCCATGAAACCCCATCTATTGTTCAGAAAATATTGGTATACACAACCATTCAAGAGATTTGTGTCAGTAAGACTTTCATTTTTTTTTTTTTTTAAATAAGGCTCATCGTTTATTTAATTGAAAATACAGTAAAAGCAGTAATATTTTGTAATATTAAGTTTTACATAACTGTTTTCTATTTGAATATACTGTAAAATGTCATTTCATTACTCCAGTCTTCAGTGTCACATGAACCTTCAGAAATCATAATAATATTCGCCACTCAAGAAACATTTCTGATTATTATCAGTGCTGAAAACTGTTCTTATTTTAGTGGAAATGGTGATACATTTGATTTTTCTGGATTTATTCTGCATTTATTTTAAATAGAAATCTTTTGTAAAGTTATAAATGTCTTTACTGTCACTTTTAAGCAATTTAATGCATCCTTACTGAATAAAAATCTTAGTCTCTTTAAAAAAATAAATCTCGTCCACCCTAAACTTTGGAACAGTAGTGTATGCAATTTATTTTGATTAATTAACTGCCATATCACTTAATTCATTTGGCTATTATTTTAATCAAATGACAGGCCTACTTTATGAAATCTCTCCAATTCATAAGTATTATTAACATGCAAATCTAATCTAGACAGTTATTCAAACACACACACACACACACACACACTCAGAGGCAGCTTTCATTCTGAGCCCAAGACCAAAAAAACCCTGGACACAGTGTTCAAAACACACGCATTTACCTATATATCTAAATGAAAACATACCACAGACTTGAATTGTTCACATATAAAGCTATTTATGGCGATTACGGGCGACCAAAATCTAATCTTAGCCCTATAAAAGAACACATAGTAAAACATCAATTTACTTCATGAATCATTTCCACCTTTAAGGACATCGCCAGATATCCGCAAAGCAAATATTTGCCAGATTTATCTCACATCTGTGGGTCATTTTATATTAAAAGTATAATTAATATCCAACCTGTAAATCTTCCGTGGAACAAAAAGAAGATATTTTAAGTTCATCCATACATTGAATAAAAATCCATACAATGCTGTTTGGGCCCCAATGTTCTTCAAAAAAGAAGAAAGTAACCCAGCTTTGAATGACACAAGGCTGAGTAAATGATGATTTTGAGGTGAACTATCCCTTCAAGTAAACACACACTCACTCTCTTTCTCTCATTCCACACATTCTTTCCTCTTACTTATTTGCTGGCCAAATCCAGAAGCTCCAATAAACGTCTTCTTTCTCCTTTTGTCTCTCTATTTCTCTCTCTTTTCCTGTCTGTGTAGCTTGATCTGAGCCGTATGGCGATCGAACCGGCTCAGTGGCAAATCATTCCTAATTCTCCTTCCTCAAGTGATCCATGTCTCTTTCCTTCCCTCTCTCTTTCAAAGACTCCTCCCTTTTTCCATCACGATGACTCAGAGAGCCGGAGACCCTCCCACAAACCAGCAGCAGGCAGAAAAAATGCATATGAAAACAGCAAACACGCACACACAGCCCAGAACGGACAGACCATGGAAAAGCATGAGCTCCTCCCCTGCAATTAAAATTAAATCAGTCCAAATGTCAACTATAAATACACTTCAGACCATGAACACACACACACACACACACACACACACACACACACACACACATGTGCTCCAGACTATTTCAGGCCATTCTGTTTATCAGATCCAGAATAAACACACTCAGAAGCTTCCTCTCCTCGCTGTGAACGTCACAGAAAACACAAGAAACGAGTGTGTGTGTTTACTCAACTACACATTCAGCACCAAATTATCTCCAGAAGAGAGCTAAATCTGACCTAAAAGAGACATTATCAAAACTAAAAATAGTTCATTTAAAAGGCTTTGTTTTCTACAAATGCAAAAAGTTTTCTTTTAGGGGTTTTTGGTGAAGTTTAGCGATAAGTCATCAGACTTAATTCCATGATTTTGCGCCATATCTAGAGATCAGAACATCAAAGAGATGTGTGACAGTTAAGACGTTTATAATGTTACAAAAGATTTCTATTTCAAATAAATGCTGTTCTTTAGAATCCTGAAAAATAAAATGTATCACAGTTTCCACAAAAATACGGAGCAGCAAAACAGTTTTTTAACATTGACAATAATCAGAAATGTTTCTTGAGCAGCAAATCAGCATATTAGAATGATTTCTGAAGATCATGTGACACTGAAGACTGGAGTAATGATGCTGAAAATTCAGCTCTGATCACAGGAATAAACTGCATTTTACAAAATATTCACACAGAAAACAATATTTTACAATTTTAATATTTTTACTGTATTTTTTTCTTTTAAAAAATGCAAAATTTTACCAATCATACCGACTCCAGACGTTTGAATGGAAGTGTATGTCATATTTATGTAATATACAGAAACATTTGCATTTATTCTGGCTCTGAAAAGCCTTTCGAAATAATTATTTCTGATTTATTATTTCTATTCTGAAATGACCTCATCATTTGGCAACATACTGTTGAGGGCAGTAAATGCAATCAATCTTTTTCCAGACCATTCCTTCATGAAAAGTACTAAAGAATTATTAATAGAAGCACTAAGGAATCACTGAGAGCAATCAGAACTGGAACTGTTAAATAAATAATTCCCTAATTGTGGGAAGTTTTACACACTTACATCACACAAAAGTTGATTTATAATTAGCTTTACATTAAAGAATAGAAGATTACAGCAAATCCTCATTTAAAGAATAAGCCTAGTTTGTGTGTGTGTGTGTGTGTGTGTGTGTGTGTGTGTGTACTCACAGTAAAGCTGTTGTTAACGTTCTTCGTGCTTGATTCTGCTACGCTGGCATCTGTCAGATCCACTTCATCAAAAATAATTGACTGAAAAAAAAAAAATCATAAAATCAATAAACAATCAATAATTCAGTGCCATTTCATCTAAATCTGTGCGCGTAATTTATGAGTACAATTATTCACAAAGAGCTTTAAAATATATACACATATAAAAGTAGTTTTTTACAAATGTGTGTAAATATATATTTTTTTAATATTATTTATACACACACACATATATATATATATATATATATATATATATATACACACATATACATATATATATATATATATATATACACATATACATATATATATATATACATATACATATATACACACATATACATATATATACATATATATATATATATACATACATACATGCATACATACATAGAAGTTTACGGTATGTTTTTACACAGCTTATTAAAATTATGTGTGTGTGTTGTTTTGACAGACCTTGGCCGTTTGAGCATAGTACAGCGTTCTTCCCCGCAGTTTAAAATAACGTCTCTTCCAGCGCTGAAAATTTGTCTGTTTCATCAACTTTCCCTCTTTTAAAATCGTCTAGAAGAAGCGAGAGAGAGCAGTATGTGAAAATTCCTTTCTTTCCAGTCACCCTCGTTCATTTACGTAATAATGGCATCATCATCCTCCTCGAGCAGCTTTTTACACATCATTACATTTCCCACAAACCTTTAATGGAATGATATTTTTACACCAAGAAACCACACAACTTCACTCCAACCTCAAACACACACACACACACACACACACACACAGCCTGCAGTTCCATGTTAGACCTAAAGGGAGCAGCAGAGCTCAACACATTTCACTCTGATATCTGATTTCTAATTTCTAATTTGCAAGCATAACTATTAATATTGTTCACATTTAAAATTGCTTCCTGCAGAGTTTGTGCTCCAGACGTGAATGATTCCTCAAACCATGTGTGTTGTGATACTTTACTAACTAATCAGACGCACCGTTTTCATGCATTAGACCAGAAAACTGAAAAAAAAAATCCCACAGACACATACTGAAAGAGGGTCGTCAAACCATAAAAAGTAGTTTTTGTTCAGTCTCATCGTGCATTACTCAGTTGCAAACAATGTACAACAGTAAACACACTTAAATTGAACACAGGATGCAGCAACATTCAGACTTTAAAAACACATTAAAAAACTAAATTTACTGCAGAAACTGGCTTATAAAGGATCATATCTTTAAAACTCAAGGTCGCTTTGCAGCTACAGCGAGAAAAAAAGCATGCAAATTTTTCATGCATGAATTTGCAGCAAAGTAATAAATGCAACTCCATCCGAACGCTTTACAAATCAACAGAACACACTGAACATCAGGTTGCATGCAAGATTGAGACAACAGGTTTTATTTAAATGCATTGCCATATCAGCATCACAAGCAATTACAGATTCAGCATTCAAGCTTTATAATAAATACCTTCTCTAAAAAAACATTTTGCATATACAACTCCATAAAAAGATTCTTTAAATGCTAAAAGTTTTTCTGGGTCCATCTTACAAAATAAGCAGAGTCAGTATAGACTAGATATGATTTAATAAGATAAAGCAGCACAAACACACAAACACAGATGTTCAGAGAGTGTAACAGACTAACCTGGCCCCTAGTGCGATCCATGAGACAGGTCAGAGCGAGAAGCGTCTGACTAACGTGAGGGTTTTACGCCACACACACATATACACACACACACACACACACACACACACACTCATGCTGGTTTCCGCTGACAGTAAATGCCCTTTTCTCTGCCACTGAAGGCACCTGTCATTTCAGATCACACACACACACGATGAAGTATGAAACCCACAACGCCGATCAACCCACAGGAAGCTTGACCCGCTTGTGCAGCGCTCAGGCTTTGAGAAGAGCTACCAAAATAGCTCACTCCAAGCCTTGATGCAGATAATAGAGCCATTTCCTAACCGCACGCTAACTTTACATCTTTACATCCGCGTGAGCTGCAGCATGAATGACATGAGCGTCTGATGCAGCTTTTAATGAACTCCAAGACATCATTCAGGGTTACTAACTAAAACCAAAAAACTTTTTCATTACTTGAAATAAAATAAACATTTACCGAAATAAAATATTAAAACTAAATCTAAAAAATGCAAACTTATTTACAGCTAGTTTGCAATGCAACATTCTCATTTTTGTCAAGTTTAACTACTAAAATTAAAACAACAAAAAAAACAATAGATATATTTTAAAACAAATATACAACAAAATTACTAAAACTTTCGCTACATTTGAAATGAAAACAGAAAATATCAAAATAAAATGCAATTCAATATATTATTCATATATTAATATCAACCAAAAAAACCATTTTTATTTCTTGAAATTAAATAAACATTAACTGAAATAAAATTAAATTTAACAAATTATCTTCAGTTAGTTTCCAGGGCAACAGTTCTTATTTTCATTAAGTTTACGTTGAAGTACTAAAATAACTAAAACTAATAAAAACTAAAATAAAATAAAAATGATTTTAAAACAAAAATAGAAAACCACAACAAAATCACTAAAACTAACTAAAATTAAAATGAAAACAGAAAATATAAAAATATCCTTCAAAATATTATTCATTTATTAATATCATTAACTAAAACTAAAGCCAAAAAAACATTTTCATTACTTGCAATAAAATAAAATACTAAAAAAACAAATGTAAACTTATTTTCAGCTCTGCGCCAATGCAAATTTTCCATTTTCATTAGTTCATGTTGAAGTACTAAATAATAAATAACTAAAACTAAAACCAAGACCTAATATTTTCATATCTATTTACACAAATATTACTTTTTATATTTTTATAAAACATAAAATGTTGACGTCAAAACCTGTCAGATAACAATTTTCTTGGACCGGATAAGAGAGAAATCTCATATTTTGGTGGTTTGCAATTAAAAACGTCTTGATGGATTTGTTTCAGCATTTGGCTTCTCCAGATGTTGAAAAAGCGAAAAAGTCGTATTGTCAAGTATGGTGACCCATACTCGAAATTGGTGCTCTGCGTTTAACCCATCCAAGTGCACACACACAACAGTGAGTAGTGAACAAATGCACACACACACCCGGAGCAGTGGGCAGCCAGTGCCCGGGAGCAATTAGGGGTTCGGTGCCTTGCTCAAGGGCACCTCAGTCATGGTATTGAGGGTGGAGAGAGCGCTGTACATTCACTCCCCCCACCGACAATTCCTGCTGGCCCGAGACTCGAACTCGCAACCTTTCGATTACGAGTCCGACTCCCTAACCATTAGGCCATGTTAATTGATGGACTGGAGTGGTGTGGATTACTTGTGGATTATTGTGATGTTTTTGTCAGCTGTTTAGACTCTCATTCTGACGGCACCCAGTCACTGCAGAGGATCCATTGCTGAGACACTGATGCAATGCTACATTTCTCCAAAAGTGATGAAGAAACAAACTCATCTGCATCTTGGATGGCCTAAGGGTGAGTGAACTCATTAATCCAAAGCATCTGCTAAATGAATACATTTAATGTAAATATAGATGATGATTGAGCAATACTGTGGCCACCAGTCCCATCAAGAGCCTCTAGATTTACAGCGTGCAGCTGTGCCACAGCGATCCGTCTGATGAAGGACTGAGCATTCACACAGCTGTGAAAACTCTACTGCACAGTGTGTTTACTGTCAAATCTGGATTTAACTCCTAAACGAATGCTCTGAAATCAGCGTAGAGCCTGCTGGTCAAGCGTGACCTTTCAGCAGACAGATGCCTGCGGTCACTGTAGAGGCCAGTCGGATGCCAATGCTTTCATCTCACCTCTGTCTGATCAGACTCAAAGAGCCCGTGACCGATCTGAACCGTGACCTTTCTCCTTTCTCCACCCACCACAGCACAGCACAGCACAGCGAACAGATGTGATGACAGTACAGGGCGAGACGGGGCTTCCGCTTCTCAGAATTCAGCCCAGAGCCGCAGCGGCGTTTCCAGGCCGGCCTCGCTGCAGCAGAGCCTCTGGCCACCCACCTTCACTAATGCATCTCTAGACAAGCGCACTTCGCCTAGACTTCAAGGAATAGTGCACTTAAAATAACATTTACCCTCACGTCCACGTCTGGTCCCGAAACACTTGGGTCAAAGACTCAAAAGCATCAAAATCATAAAAGTGTAATACAGCTTTTAAACTTTTATCCATACATTAAAATGGGTCCCGTTTAATTGTATTTTTTTCAGAGCAAAACATTATGACGATCATACATTTTTACCATGCTTTAATGTCATTTAGTGTAACAATAGTTTATATACCAAAAACTCTTGTCAGGCATTTTTACAGAATCACTGAATGACATTTTAAAATCTGTTTAAGGGTCTCAGTACAGCTCCCTAAAATCTAATTAATTGTCATTTTAAATCTTTACCAATCTTTGCCACTAGTTTTACCAATTTGTCAGCACGTTTTTAATCATTTAAAATATGTAACAAAAAATATGTTGCTTCATTTTTACATAAATATATCTGTTACGCTTAATGACAATGGAACATTATTTCACTCATATTTTTCACAAGTTATTTGAAAAACTAAAGTAGACACTTTACTTGCATTTAATATGCTTTCTGTGTATATAAAATTACATTTGTACATTTAATTCAATGCAAACGTCCCACTTTTACTGGACAATGAGTTAAATTGCACCTTTTGTGGCATTTAGTTTTAGCTCAACTTTACCTTTTTAAGGCGAGACACCACAGGTGATTAGAGGAAAAATGCCAATCAACAAAAACTTTTACAGTTGATTGATTACATTAAGAATTTCAAGCATTTTTTGTATTATAAGTTTTCTGAAATGTTGCTTAAATATGTAACTGAGGTATTTTCTCATTAAATATACACTCATTTGAATAAATGTCCAGAACAGAAATCTGAAGCCAGGTTCTTAATTATTGTTTAATACTGTTGAAATATTAGAGTTAAAAGTTTTTACAAAAGGGATTTTGGATTTCTGTTTTTATCACTGAATAACTTAAATACTGTCAGCAGCCAGAAGAAAAATACTTCTACGATATGTTATATAATCCTAAACAAACCCCTCAGTAAAATCCTTCAGAACATAGATAGGAATAAATCTGCAAAGTCTGGTGTATGTAAGTGCTGCTGAAGTGGAGAAAAAAAATCATTTTGACAAAACATATTTTAAAAATATGTATTGTAATTGAAGTCTACAGATGCAAATAGATCAAATGTAAATTTATAAAATAAAATACACTTAAATGTGCATTTATTGTGTTTCCTTTCCACTAAACTGAAAGAAAAAAAGTTACAGAAACCTCAAAACTAAACCAGTTCGTGAAAAACCAATGCTTTTGCCCGTAGTGTCCTGCCTTAATCACATATAAGCTCTTTCCACAGACTGTGGCTGTGAATTGCCCTTCGGCATGAGCAAACAATACCGGTTAGTTTTCTAGGTGAAAGATATTAAACACTAAATCACAGACACCATAAGAGCATATAAATGATGCAAACACGGATCATCTCCGGTCCGTCCTAAGCAACAGAGCATCATCTCACATATCTAGCGTGTGATCTCACTAAACGGATACGCACAGGCTTTTGAGGCTCTGTTGCTGAACATCTCTCATATACACAACGCTTTTCATAGCAAGCTAATGATATTTGCAAAAATACTATATCCTAACCATAACTCTAGATCTAATTCACACAGAAAGCAACTGATATTCAGAGATAGCAAAAACATGATTTTGATGGGTTATTTTTGAGTCTTTTGAATAGGGCAATGAGTTAATGACACCAGATCCAAGATACTACAAGAATCCACTAAATCAAAGAATTCTGTCAAAACAGCAAGATCAAGCTTTCAGGAAGTGAATTCTGCAAGAACAAGTTCTCTTATTCTTTATCACTTTATCTTACATTTTGCTGTCAGTAACAGAGCAAGCATAAAATGTCAACACTATTACTATGATCACTATTACTAAGTGTGAATAATGATAACTCATAATTCAACCTTTGGTTTAGCAGCTCAGATATGTAGACTACACAGCATCAGTTTCAAAATAACACAGTAGTTTTAACTAAAATGCAAAAAATAAATTAAATCTC
Organism: Tor tambroides; assembly: GCA_021397915.2. Taxonomy (NCBI): domain Eukaryota; kingdom Metazoa; phylum Chordata; class Actinopteri; order Cypriniformes; family Cyprinidae; genus Tor; species Tor tambroides. The sequence continues at coordinate 9,463 of JAFVLL020013771.1, read as the reverse complement.
CACCAAACAGATGCTTTCCCAACCTCATTTTACTTCACATAATGACCAAGGAGGTTGAAACCAAGTTACCACAGTTTTACTGTAATAAAGAAATGATAACTATGACGTATGGACAAAAACTATGACCTACCAGAAGATATTTTTGTAAGGTTTGAGCTTGTAAAATGAACTGACAGACGGACAGATAGACATGCTGCCTTACAAAATGAACCAAAGCCACAGTTTCCACCAAAATTTGAAATATTTGCACATATTTTGCAATTCTTTGTAATATTATTTCTAATAAATTAAAATGTAATTTCCTTATAATTACTATACTTTTTAGTATTATGTCTCTATTTTTACCACAGTTTTACTATAGTAAAACAACTGCAGCAACTGTTGCACTGCGGCAGAAAGTACGATCATTTTTTGTAAGGGAATTTGTGTTTGAATGTAACCGCTCCGCTTTCATTCAGCTGCAAATGTTACAGCGTTTTATTTTCCAAACAAACGGTTACAATTTTGCAATACAGCCGAACATGTTCATTATGCATTTTGGGAGACAAAACAATTGAATAGGAAAATAAATTACACATCAATATTTTTATGAAAAAATATGAAAATCTGGTCAATTATTACTCCCGTTATTCCACTTCTTTTTTGTAAGGGAATTTGTGTTTGAATGTAACCGCTGCGCTTTCAATGAGCTGCAAATGTTACAACGTTTCATTTTCAAACTCAGATTCCAAACAGTTACAATGTTGCAACACAGCCGAACACGCGCGCGCACAGTCCGCTCATCACAGACCCGTGCGGTACCGTTATTTTAACACGCGAGCTCGTCTCAGTGACCGGTGTCGGTCGGTACCGGAGGCTCTGGACACGCAGGAAATGTCGCGGATCTCGGACGGGCCGCTCGGTCTGAAGCACTTTTCTCTTTGCAAACCAACACTAAACACTCACGCACGTGGTATATTACCTTGCTTCGGATCTGACCGGACGTGGAGACCTTCCGAATGAGTTTCTGCGGGGAACCGTGCTCCTGCTCCGGCTCGCTGTCCGACGATTCGGCCTCAACAGCGGCAGCAGCACCGACCGCCGCCATCCTGCGCTCCAGCCCCCGGGATTCACACTCACAGACGTGTTCCAGCGGGACCGACCGGCCTCACAGCGCCGCTGCACGGACAGACCGAGCACTGCAGCCCCGAGCGCCGCCTACCGGACAGAGGAGTTGGAACCGAGAACCTCTACCAACCGAGGAGTCACCCCAGTCAAAATGTAGGGTAGAGTGGGGGGAAACGCCCCCCTTAAAGTGCCCCTATTATGGGATATGAAAGGTTCATATTTTGGTTTTGGGATTCCCCAACAACAGGTTGACAGGCATGCAAGGTCAAAAACCACTTCCATTGTCTTATAATATGCATTTATTTTTACCTTATTTGCTCAACTACTCTTTTTCCAAACCTCTCCTTTGCGTGACGCTAATCTGCGGTGATTGGTCCGATTGGCCGATTTCATTTCCATTTAAAAAAAAAACTGGATGTCAACATTCAGAAATAACACTTTCATAAATTAATGGGAACATTCAAACATATATTTATAAACTGGGACTGCATTAGATTACAAAAAATCAAGCATCATGTAGTGAAAAAGAAGTTTAACATTTTAAATATTAAAGCAATAGATAAAATGTATAAAATAAAAAGCCACTTAGTGTTTATGAAACATTATTTGAACATAGTTCAACTGACTTCATACACCAACTAAAAATCACCAAAACATAGCTGATTAAAAGCAAAAATGAATAAAGTCATCTTGTCTGAATCAGGAGTGAAATATGCAAAAGCCAAAAGTCACATTTTTATATGAGAGGACAACAGAGGATGGACTTTTTCACTGGAGGAAGCGTTATGGATTATAGACTTGTTTTTTTGACCAGAAGCAACGTTTTTTTTAAGTTAAACGCCTTAATGATGGATTTGTTTCAGCTTTTGTGTTCTCCAGATGTTAACTGATGGACTGGAGTGGTGTGGATTATTGTGGTGTTTTTATCAGCTGTTTGGACTCATTGCATTTATTTTTACATCATTTGCTCAACTACTCTAAACTATTCTCTCAACGATTCAATTTTCCAAACCCCTCCTTTGCGTGACGCTAATCTGCGGTGATTGGTCCGATTGGCCGATTTCATTTCCATTTCAGCATGCCTGATAAAGTTTATATATATATTTATGCATTTGTGAGTGCAGTGCTGCTTTGTGTACCGGGAAAACCGCTATTTTTATCGCTCGAAAAGCAGCAAATAGTGGCAAAGAATGAATTTGCATTTTCCTTTAGACCAACGCTAAAATCAAGTTTTCCCAGGTCTGCGCGCGCGACAAGTGGGCGGGCAATATGCTAATGTTTCATGTTGACTTCAACATGAAACGGCTTGGGATTCGTTTTAAAAATGACTCGTTTCAATGATTCGACTCTTTCTTTTGAGAGACAGTAACTTTATACACCATGCACTTAAAACTTTGCAGGATGTTTTCATTCACTTAGAGCTGTGTTACACACTGCATGAAAGATCATTTTCAAAAATCAATAATAGGGGCACTTTAAGGACTGTGTAACTTTTTTTGTGAAACAAAAGTTAAACCTGTTCAGAAAAGTTATCATAGTTTTAGTGACAGTGACATAAATTATAAACCAAGTATGAAAAATATCCAGAGTTTTCATTCAATTTATACCAAAAACGCCCCCAAGTCTGACAAAGCAATTTGCTTTAAACATTTACAGCAAAATCAGAGCACAGACAGTTTTAGCTTCAAATTAAAAAGAGTATAATCAATAATTATGAATTACAAAATTATAATAGCCTATTTGAAAAATGTTGTTAGCTGATGCTAACTGGCTAGCTACCTGATGCTAACCTGAGGTAATTTTTAAATGTAAAGTCCAAATATTTTTATTCAACCGACTAGTTAGAATACATTTGATAGAAAAACAGAGGATTTGATGTTCAGAACAGAATAACTACAGTAATTGCCCATTATCCCCCGGGGGGCGTTTTACCCCACTGACTATGGTTGAGAAAAAAATTATATCATTCTGAAACTCTGATTATATTTTTATTAAATAACACATACTCCCTATCTACAGGCCGTACTGTTCTCATATCTTATATAACTGTGATGCTCTACAAAACAAGAAGCTTTGAAACACTTTTTTTCTTACTGCTGAAAATTAGATCATTTACTGTGAAATCCGTTTTATCTCCGGTACATCACCAGTGTAAACGTCATGGTGAAAACTTCTACATCACTCTTGTCAACGTAGTCCATAGTTACAACAAAAATTTATCTTGACTTCATCTTGTGGTTATTTTGGGAAAATACTCTACTCTACTCTACTCTACTCCTGAGACCCAGCTATGGAGTTTTTTTTGTCTCTGTAGAGAACATTATATTTTAGTGAATTTCTCTGAGATCGTACATGTCACAGTTGTTATCATTTAAATCTGATTAATTTTCAAATTGTTTGTCATAAATCATCTCAGTAAAATGTTATGGGGTTTCAAATCAAAATATGGCTTCCTGTTATGAAATAGGACATCATTTCATACACGTCCACTGTAGAGGACACAAGGACTAAAAGTGACAAAACAATTGAATAGGAAAATAAATTATACATAAATATTTTTATGAAATATTAGATATTTACATGAAAATCTGGCCAATTATTACTCCTGTTATTACACTTCTTTTTTCAACATGCTGTCCCAACAGCACATTAATATGCAAATTAGATCCGGTGTATAGATACATTGTGTTTAATGGGAAAACACGTATTGCAAAGCAAACACACATATTGCATGAAGCAAAATGGTATATTAAATCATTTTGTTATATGTTTTATAACATAGTTGAGAACCATCCTTAAACACAGTTTGGTATAAAAAATCCTGAAACCTAAAAATGAATTGTTTTTGCCTTATTGATGTCTATTCAAGCCATTTTATTTTTTAGAAAAACTGAGTCCTGGTGTCCTTACAGAGGACTTAAAATAACATATGAATAAAATATAATTTTTCAAAAATGTTATTTTTCCATTTTTTTCTTATGCTCTAAACAATGTAATGACATGAAAAAATAGTACATTCACAAAAAAAAATATGTGGACACTTAAAATGTCTGAATGTCATCCCAGCTAACAGAGAACGTTCAAAGAAGTTCATTCTGAAAGTTATTAACAAATGTTTTTCCAGTAACATTAATAGAATGTTAATTCAGAATGATCTGTTCTTAAAACATTAACACAAAAATGTTATTTATACATCATCCATGGAACATTTTTTTTCCTGAAACTTTTTGGATGCTCATCTGACATTATTAAATGTAACTACTTGTTTCAGAACATTCCGAGAACATTCAAAAGTAACATTCCCATATTGTTTGCAAAATTATAAAATGTAATGTTTCCTGAACATTTATGTAACCAAGAAAAAATGTTTTTGAAACATTTAAAAAACAAACAAAAAAAAACTGGATGTCAACATTCAGAAATAACGCTTTCATAAATTAATGGGAACATTCAAACATATATTTATAAACTAGGATTGCATTAGATTACAAAAAAATCAAGCATCATGTAGTCAAAAAGAAGTTTACCATTTTAAATGTTAAAGCAATAGATAAAGTGTTTAAAATAAAAAGCCACTTTGTGCTCATGAAATATTATTTGAACAGAGTTCAACTGACTTCATACACCAACTAAAAATCACCAAAACATAGCTGATTAAAAGCAAAAATGAATAAAAAGTCATCTTGTCTGAATCAGGAGTGAAATATGCATAAGCCAAAAGTCACATTTTGATATGAGAGGACAACAGAGGATGGACTTTTTCACTGGAGGAAGCGTTATGGATTATAGACTTGTTTTTTTGACCAGAAGCAACATTTTTTTTTTTTAAGTTAAATGCCTTAATGATGGATTTGTTTCAGCTTTTGTCTTCTCAAGATGTTAACTGATGGACTGGAGTGGTGTGGATTTTTGTGATGTTTTTATCAGCTGTTTGGACTCTCGTTCTGACGGCACCCATTCACTGCAGAGACAGTGATGCAATGACACATTTAAGAACAACCCTGTTGAATAATCGATTATTCCATGAATTAAAGAATTCATTCAAAAATCCAACATCCTTTCAGGAAGGAAGGAAGTGTGCCTCCTCTAATTTTTTGTCACGTATTGTTTTGGCTATCATCATTTTTAAAATCATACACAATTTTACTTGACATCATCGACATGCACAGATCCATCTGAGTCAGCTTCAGCTGTTTTTTTAGGAAGATTGATGGATGTTTCAAGAAAACGCTGTGGACACTAAAAGCACAATAACATCACAAGAGCCTGGAGCGAAATGTTCAAGCTGAGGTTATGGAACAGTCTGGAATATAATAACGAGAGTGTGTGTTTCCTGTAAATATACACCCTAATGTAATAAATACAGCAATGATTGCTGAGTGTGTAACTGTAGACTTGATCCTGATGGGTTATGCAGCACATACAGCCGTAATGGAATTCTTCATAAAGACAATAAACACAGTACGGCCGTGTAAAGAAGAGCGGGACAGTAGAAACAGGGTCAGGAGCTGGGCGGTGGCTTTGTTTGTGTTTGTGTGTCTAGTTTCACATCTGTGTTTCACATCTTGCCAATGCATACTTCCTCAGTAACACATTATCTAGCACTCATAGGATGCATTCCCTTCAAATAATAACACATTCTTTCCAAACAACACAGCGTCGACTTCAGTAACCTGCTCGTTAATTCTCTTTGACAAATACGCACAAACACACACCTTTCTCTGTAATTCGCTCTTTTTACATGCTACCATGTGATGGGGAAGAAAACTGAGATGGAAACTGATCCTGCATAATGTGTGCATGTGTTTGTTTCACCACGCGTTATGCGTGATATTTGTTACATAAACACCTTTTTATGTCCGCTATTGTACAGAAATTAGAGTCAAATCACATTTATAAAACGCTTTTTACAGTGCGGATTGCTTCAGTGTAGCTTCACAGTAATAAATAGGAAAATAACAGTGTTAATGCTACTAAATGAATCAATTATTAAAGTGCTGTATAAAGCAACATATATTTTTGTAAATAAAACAGTGTTGGAGTACATTTTACAAGGAAACACCATTTCAGTCTTTCTACTTAAAAATTTCCTGCTTAATTCATTTGTTACTTAACATTTCTTTCGAATTATTTGTGAAATTTCAGTGTAAGATAATAGTGTCATCATTGAACTCAATTTAGTTCAATGTTGATTCATAGTTCAATTATAGTGTCAGTATTGAGCTATAAAGCAGCTCTACGTAAGACAACACTCAATATTTAGCTCAATTCTGTTCAGTGTTGATTCAATTCAGTTAAATAACTACATTCAATTGTGCAAAGTCCATCAGTTATGAAACAACTGTAAAAGCAGCTCTGCAGAAGACAACGATGTGATAATCCAGCTCAGTTTAGTTGAGTGAATCTGATTCAGATCAAGCACAAAGGATGCATCTTTCCCAAGCTAACTGGGAAATTCCCACTGATTTCTATTGTTGTAACGTCTTCAAGGAACAGCTGAAGTCACACCTCTTTTGCAAGCACTAAACTAATCCACAACCCTGAACAGAGACACTCTCTTTCTGCATTTCACTTCTGTTTCTGCTGGTATTCTAATCAAGTTTATTATACTATAAACTTAGCATTGTGTTCTGGAAATATTATATTTGTAAGGTGCTTTCGATAAGATGAATAAATGTACACAAACACATCTTTTATCATAGACTTTCACTTCAAGCAGTATTACCCTGTTTGTGGGTCAGTTTAACCCAAATTCAAACTGCTTAAAATACTAATTAAACTATAAACATCTTCTTGAAATTTGGTGGATATTTCTCATTTAGAGTCAGGAATGTGCTTGCAAAGTTTCGACACATAGATGTGTTTTGGTTAGGCTTTTGTGTCAGTGTCATATTGACTAACCCCACTTTTTTCAATGCAATTTGCCAAAAATCAACACTTTGAAAAACACTTAAGCGTTGGGTAAAAAACAGAAAACCTTTACTGTAACAAACCCTAAAATATGAAAAACACGAGACTTACGTCATTTAAGACTCAAAGTTTACTCGAAATTCAGACTTCTTTATCTCCTGAATCATCCAAGGAGAGTTCTCGGTTTTTTAGAAAAAAAAAAAAAAAAAAATGTTAGTTTGGATCTTAATTACTGGACACTTGCAAAACTAAAAAGAAGTGTGAGAAATGACTACATTAAGTTTCTTGCACCTCAATGTAAAAAGCCACTACAAGTAGTCATGACTACACCTTTAATTTTGTGTCTGTGCAACTATTTTTGAACAAAAATATGTCAGTCAAATTGGCTCCTGACACAATAGAAACAACACAGTAAAAATAGTTAATAAATGATTTAATTCCTTGTGTATTTTGTGACAAGGTACAATAGCAGTTTTCTTTTATTTTCTGCTAACTGTACTGTAACTGTACTTCTCAGTGTCATTTTTTGGCAAAATGCATAGAAACAAATGAGGGTCAATTTGACCCACAATAACATTTTTGGAACACAATCTAAAGGAATAAAAGAATGGGTTACATACAAGTTAGCAATACAGCCACCCCTCAGTTGGTAAAAACAAACTTAAATCGCCTTTGCATTAAAGCATTTACAGTGGAAGTCAAGATTGCACTGGCAAAAACTATCTTTTCGTAGCGTTCACATGATGCACATAATAGATAACAGAAAGGGATGAGACAGTTATTTTTTGGCCTTTTAAAACCTATTCCGTAAAAAAAAAATACAATCAAACAAAACATAAAAATGAAAAGAACATGTAAAACATAACCACCTAATCAACAAAATTGTCAAATAACAAACAATTCTGCTATTTCTTTGTAGAGTGGCCTTGGAGTCCCGAAAAACACTTTGTATTTAAAAATAAACAAATAAATGTATAAATAATTTTTCATATTTATTTAGTAATAATTTTATTACTACTACTACTACTAATATTTATTATTATTATAACAAAAATACAAGCTACACATTACTGTAAACAACATTGTCTTGTTTGTTTTTGGCCAAACAAACTATTTTGTGAAATATTTTGAAAGCCACCGTACGTAAACAAACAACTTATAGTTGAAGTCATAATATGCAGATAGATTCTGCATAATGGGAAATAATGACAGTCAGAACTGTATGAAATAAACAGCACAGCCATCACTCATCAATAAATTCAGTCTGGTACCATAGCTGTCAAAATAAAACATTAAAACAACAAATATCCTGGTGCATTATTGGATACTCTTCGCAGATCTCTGATAAGATATTCTAGTTATTACTTGTTGCATATTCTGTTGACTGGCTCTTACAGACAGAGAAGAGTGTGTGAGAGATCTGACCTGGATCGGGTCAGAGGCCTGCAGTGTTCCCATGCTTCCCTGTATTATAAATCATCTCCAGAGACGCATCGACTCTCTCCTGTTACAGTCCTGACGGAGCCGCGCCTGCTCTCAGACTGCTGTGTCACACACACAAAGGCAGACGCTTTCTGTCTACTATATTATTACTCATGATATTCTGGAAAAAATCTCAAGTCCCAGCGGTCAAAAACACACACACACACACACTCGAGCAGGTGCAGGTATATAAGTCTAGCTCATCAGAACATCAGAGATTTTTTCACACACACTTCACTTGGACTGAGGAAGAGCAAGATGCTGCATCACTGGAACATGGTGGGTGATCGATATGTCTGTCCGTCTTACCTAATTGCTGTTAATTGATGAAAATGACAGTTATTCACTATACAAAAAAAAAAAAAAAAAAAAAAAAATGCTAAATAGAGTTAAATAGTTTTTTTCTGCATTATACAGTATTTTCTATATTATTCTTTATTTTGTAGCAAAACAGGTGTATTTACCAGTGGTGTTTAAACTTAAATCACCACAAAAAAAATATAAAAATTAATTTTTACTTGGAAATTGTTAGTTGCTAAATTTCACAAATATTTACAGTTGATTAAACATGAAATTTGTAAGTAGAAAGTCTGAAAAATCATTTTCTTGTAAAACATACTCAACCAGTCAGAACATCATTGCAACTATCAAGCAACGCTTTAGCAACCATTAAAATTAAGCATTCTTGACTCTTCTTGCTATGAGACGGTAACATAATATCTTAAAGGTGCTCTTTCAATGTGGACCACAAAACCAGTCATAAGAATCAGTTTTTGGAAATTGAGATTTATACATCATCTGAAAGCTGAATAAATAACCTTTCCATTGATGTATGGTTTGTTAGGATAGGACAATATTTGGCCGAGATGCAACTATTTGAAAATCTAGAATCTGAGGGTGCAAAAAAAATCAAAATATTGAGAAAATCACCTTTAAAGTTGTTCAAATGAAGTTCTTAGCAATG
>JAFVLL020013770.1:0-20460 GCA_021397915.2 Tor tambroides | reverse complement strand
TGCTGTGTACCGACCCTGCCTGTATGACCATGTTTTGTAATAAAGCTTTGCATATGGATCCGCACGTCTCACGTCTCATCAGCCCCGTAACAACTGTATACATATGTATGTTTATGTACTGCTTACAGAAATTGTTTTCACACACAGATCTAATAAGCATGTGCAAGTGCTTCGTACATGGTAAGAACTCTGTTTTATGACTTCTACTTCATCTTTGAGGCAAACTGAAAAGCGCCCTGCAAATTTAATGTACCCACGGATAGTTTATGCCATGAATTCTGCAGCTCCATAAACGCATCTTTCTCCCAAGCAACTCGAACCGCCCGTGAGAATTACTTTACGTTGTAAGATGCAAAGGAGCATGAGAGAACCTGGAGGCGCTGACAGCAAACACAGCTGCTTCAAGTTCAACGAATCTCTTCCCAGGCAAGCGGTCCAGAGCGCAGCATCATCAAACGAGCACCGCTTCCTTTCTTCAGGCCTCTGCCTCTCAAAGAGATCAAAGTCCAGATGGAGTGCTATGACACGGCGATGCTGCTTTGTGTAACTATTAAACACGCTTGATCCACGCGATCAAAATCAAGGGGAATCCAATCTCCATCTTTCTCTTCATCTCACGCTGAACAACAAACAGCCATCAGCGCTGAAGAAAAGCTTCTTCCAGGCCTGCCGGTGCAGATAGGAGATGTGTGCCGAGTTTAAAGGTGAGCTTGACAGAACTATTGCAGGCTTTTTCTGTCTGAAAAAAGCCTCTGGGATGAGAGCTGATGAAAGCAGCGTTGGGAATCTGGATGCAACGAGAATCGGATACGTCCTGACAGTTCAGGAAAGCAGAGTGCTGACATCTCAGCGGTCGATTAAAAGATACAAGGATTAGATACACAGCCTGTAACAACACAAACTGAACGATAGTTTAGTTTAATGTAATTTATGCTCCACTAGCTGCACCAGACTGAATTACAAAAATAACGATTAATTCCAAACAGGTTTCACAAATACCACGACTGCATTTGTTCAGACAAACACTCTTACAAAGCCTACAAAACAAAACCAAAACAGCATAAGAGAAAGTATTTTTAACATAAAATGACACACTTTGCCTCTAAAGTCAACATGAAAAGGCTTCCGCAAGCATTTGTGCATTTTTTTTTAAACAGCATTAAATTACTGTACTAACATTTGGCCAGATTTTTTTTGGCAACATACCAGTAATATAAATGTGTATGTATATAAATTAATAATACAAAAGTATATTAAACTATATTGATTTAATATGTATTCATTACTAGTTATAGTTTTGAGTCACTTCAATGCTTCTACTGGTTTATTTATTATTATACACATACATACATAAACACATATAAATGTCATAAATAAAAGTAAATAATATTTATTTACATATATTTATTTAAAATGATTATTTTAAATAAATATGTATACCTATCATATTTGACACATTTATGTAATTATAATTTTCAAAATATTAACATATTTTGTAAAATGACAAAATTATCAATATCAGCAAGAATTTCCAAGCAGAAAGACAAGGTTTTTAAGGAAACTGTGGAGGCCTGTTATACAATAAACAATATATATGAATATCTATAAAATATATTTCTAAATATACATTTTTTTAAGCATGCATATTATATATATTTAATAATTATATATTATAGAAATTACTTCTAGTATAATTTTATCAGGAAAATGTGTTGAAGTAAACAGGGCCAATTATGATCATTTTGTTATTCATTCAGAGAGGAAAAAAACAACAAAAACAAAACAAGAAATGGCCATTTAATCGCTCTTATCCAACCATACAGACAAGCACTAAAATGTCAGTGCTATCCATATCTGTTGATTATTTGTTTCTATTTGTGTGAGTTTTCTCCGGCTGGAAATAGACAATGGCGTGAGTTGACAAAAGAAAAGAGGGCAAGGAAAAGCGATACTCTGGGAGAAAAAAAAACTGAATTGCCAGCGGAAGATCCAGAGAAGATCTAATGAACCTGTATTTGCATATGGCAATTGCATGTAGAGTGGTAATAAAGGGCATTTTTGGCCCTGGTTGAGCTCAGGGGTATGTGTAGTCATTATAAGCACTCAGATATCCATACAAATGGGGCTCCTGTTCAGAAAAGCAGCCTAACTTGTCGGACGCAGGCATTTTGACCCGTCTTTACTCACATACGCACACAAATCGCACAGCAAACGCATCAAGAAACCCAAAGCCAGCAGCTGTAGGGTGTTCGCTTGCATCGGGTTATGACTGCACTCTCGCTCGTCCAAACATGTTATTTGCTAATTACACTAAACATCTCTTAAATGCTTCTTATCCAGTCGCCTTATGCATTAGGACGCATTGCAATCAGCTATTTGTACAATTACTGTGCTTGGCTATTAAATTTGGAGCCCTACCAAGCATTGTGAAACCTTTTCCCTCAAGGTGCTGGAAAGGAGGGCAAATATCTGTGTCTCGCAAACGCAGAAGTGGATATATGGGGCAGAAACGAGCCGCTCACAGACTGTGTGTAAGAGTACCGGATCAGACGCAAGGGCAAATATTATGACAGCAGAGTAAACCAACAGTTTTTTGTGACCAGAAGTCACAGTTTGACAGTAAATAAATTGCACAGCAGTGTGAGCAATTAGTATCGAGCTTGGCTGAGTTTATTGGCAGAAAAAAAGGAAGATTTTGGCTTTGATCAAGGGCTAAAGTGTGACAATTTAAGACCTTGTAGTCAATACTCTAACAAGGCGTCTTTTTGAATTATAGTAACAAAATGACCCCAGTCTGAGTAAAACTAACTACACTAACATAAAAGTACCAAAAAAGTAAGGTTTTCTGCAAACAGAAGTGCCATGGTACCATATGATGAAAGATGAAAAACTTAAAAATTAGAAATATTTATGCTGAAGTATTAAAATAAATAAAACTAAAACAGAAATTTAAAAAAATTAAGCTAAATAGAAAATTGTATTTTTTTGTCAAAACCTATTAGAAATGACAAAAGCAGCTAAAATTACTAAAAATTAAAATTAACTAAAATTAAAATGAAAACTGAAAATATAAAAAAATAAAAGCTATTATTAAATATTCATAAATACTATAATAGTATATAAATACTATAAATAAATATTTATTTTTATTTTTGGGTGAACTATTCCTTTAGGCTACCAAAAGAAAAGACTTGCAGTATGTTACTCTATGAAATAATGCTAAATGTACCGTATGTCTATAATAAATGACCACTGACAACATTTTTCCCCCAACTGTAAATTCATTTTTTTAGCACAGTTGTTTTTGTAATCAATTACATGTCCATTGGATACTATAATCCCTCTCCCCATCTGTCCTAGACATATACGTATTAATTTAGTGCACACAGAGTGCTATAAAAGGCAAAGTCATTACCACTGCCCATCAGATGTAATTCTATGCTACATTGACCTCTCTTATTAACTGCGACATACTCAAATGGTTTTTAGTGCAGCAGAGTAAAACGTTTTCGCAACCAGTTTAAATGTCCAGCATTACGACAAATCAACCCGTTCTATTCCACAGCAACACATAACAGCATCGAGCTCAGCAGCACCAGATGACTGGCAGGGAGAGGCTGTTAACATGGCAGAAACTCAGGGGGAACAGAAATTACTTCAACAAAAACAGGGTCGCTGGAGGTGGGAGGTTTGACACCCTTAAAATGCTTCTGAGATGATGAGTCACCTTGTAAAATATACACACGAGTCAATGACAGATACCTGCGTGTGGAAAACGTGCTGAACTGCAAAACTCTAACTCGTCACTTGCTCTCCAATGCAGTGAATGGGTGCCGTCAGAATGAGAGTCCAAACAGCTGATAAAAACATCACAATAATCCATCAGTAATCCACACCTCTCCAGTCCATCAGTTAACATCTCGAGAAGCCAAAAGCTGCATGTTTGTAAGAAAAAAAATCCGTTACGAAGACGAATCAAACCATTGCTTTCAACTAAAATACAAGTCTATAATCCATAATAACGCTTCCTCCAGTGAAAAAGTGATCTGGTCTGAATCAAGAGAGAAATCTGCACAGATCAAGCACTGTTTACAAGCCAAAACAGTCCAAAACAACTTTAAACAAATATGTTGGTGGATTTTGATGTGAAAGACAACAGGAGACTGACTTTTTTTTTGCTGGAGGAAGCGTTACTATGGATTATGGACTGGATGGGTGTGGATTACTTGTGGATTATTGTGATGTTTTTAAATAGGCTTTTTGGACTCTCATTCTGACGGCACCCATTCACTGCAGAGGATCCATTGGTGAGCAAGTGTGTCACAGAATGGCCAGGCTCCACTTCAACCCAATCACCACGATCACTTTCACCTGTGCTCTGATCACCTGCACCTGTCACTCATCCAATTATCTCATCACCAGCTAGCACAAAAGCACACACCTCAGTCACCATCATTGGCCGGTCTCGTACGTTCTTAGGAAGTGGACTCTCTGTCTTTGAACAGTATTCTATGTTACTTACCTGTGATACTTATCTCCTGTGTTTTTCCGTAATTCTCCTAATCCCTGGCTCTCCCCAGACTCCTGCACACTGAGGTGTGTGCTCCTCCAACGTGTCTCCTGTTCCCCTGGATCCCTGTAAGACAATATACTCAGTTATTCACTGCTCCGACTCTCAAGGAAAACCTCTAAAGACTGTTTCGCTTACCCGTTGATTCTCCTGCCTGTTTCTCCAATCACTCATCTGTGTAATAAACTTTATCTACTTGAACTTATCATCTGTGTCCAGCCACTTCCGTTACAGAAGACCGGACCCAAAAACTGAAGATGAGGAGGCTGATGTTAGTTCCCCGCAAGGGTGGCTCGGGGATCATCAGCCAACCGCCGCCCGCAGCGAAGTTTGTGCCGCCGCCTGCGGCTCTCCCAGAACCGCCGCCGTTCGCGGCCCACGCTAGCCCACTGACAGAGGATATGACAAGGCCGCAAACAGACGCTCACGTGCCTTTGGGGGTATTAGTGGTGTACGAGGGGATGTCATGTACTCCTGTGCTCGCTCCTCGACAGCGCCTTCCTGTGCCAGCGCTTTCCTGTACCCGCTCCTCATCAGCATTCCCCAGTGCCCGCTTCTCCAGGGCCAGTCCCTCCAGTGCCCGCTTCTCCACGGCCAGTCTCTCCAGTGCCCGCTTCTCCAGAGCCAGTCCCTCCTGTGCCTATGCTGACAGAACGCCCCCAGGAATCCGCGCTGCCCGAGCGCCCCCAAGAGTCCGCGCTGTCCGAGTGCCCCCAAGTATCCGTGCTCCCCGAGTGCCCCAAAGAGTCTGTGCCTTGCAAGTGCCCTCCAGTGCCCGCTCCTTGCAAGCGCCCTCCTATGTCTCCGCTGGTCCCGTCCAGCTCTCCTTCGCCTCCTGCGTCTCCGCTGGTCCCGTCCAGCTCCGCGCTTCCAAAGCACCCCCAAGAGTCCGCGCTTCCAGAGTGCACCCAAGTGACCGCGCTTCCAGAGCGCCCCCAAGAGCCCGCGCTTCCAGAGCACCCTCAAGTGCCCGCTCCTCCTGAACTTCCCCAAGAAAATTTTGTGGGGGGGGGGCCATATAGTCACTGTCTGTGTGGCCGGGCCAAGGGCCAAGGGCACGGAGCCCTCTGATCCGCCATGGCCACCCGAATCTCCAGTCCCGCCATGGCCTCCCCGAGTCTCCAGTCCCGCCATGGCCGCCGGAGTCTCCAGACCCACCCTGAAGGCTTCCCCAGTGTCCCTGCCCTGCACCAGCCTTCAGGGCGCCCACCCCCCCTCCCCGGTGTTACTATTACGGCGCAGGACGCGCCTTTCCGGGAGGGGGAGGTAATGTCATAGAACGGCCAGGCAGCCACTTCCGTTACAAAGTGATGGAATGCTGCATTTCTCCAAATCTCTTCCCATGAACAAACAAACTCATCTGCACCTCAGGTGGCCAGAGGGTACAAGAGAGTATACATGTTCAGCAAATTTTCATTTTTGGATGAACTATTCCTTTAAAAAAAAAAAAAATTACACTACACAAGTAGCATAACACAGAATTGCAGTTCATTCTGGTCACTTAAAAAAGAAGAAATTCTGTCACCTGCGTGTAAAACAACCAACTACAGTTGCTTTATGTCCAAAAAAGTGGATAAGAATAAGTTTGCAGAAAGGCACAATGGCAATAGGTCAACTGGTTGAGACAGAAATGATCATGTAATTCAGGTGCAAAACGAGTTATATTTCATTGGACTTTCCATTTGCAATCACAGATATCTGTAAAGGTTAATTCACAATCAAACTGACCATCAATCGAAAACCACCCTGCAATATAATGGACAAACTCAATAAAAACACTGAAAATATTAAAGGATTTGCGCTCACATGGAGGAAACAATAAAATGAAGATACACAGAAAATGCTGAATTTGAACCAAACACTCTTTATTCCATCCTAAGGTTTATTTGATTTGACATTTTATCAAGGAGCTTTTAAGCAAGAGAACTTACAAAGACCAAAGTGTAAAGTCACACCTGACTGATATGAACAAATCTCGAATCTTTCAAAAATCTTGTTCGGTATCTTATTTGGTACTTTTTAACCAACAATTCTTGCCGTAACTCCACATATCAACACAATATATTTTGGCATCTGTCAACTAGGTTTTAAATTACTATGTATCTCTTATTCTTTAATCCCATCTGTGATCGCTTCCATCACATTCTGGAGATGTTGTAATGGTGGCTTGAATGCTGCACACCTGAGACAGGAAAGCAGTTACAGTAATGCTTTCATTGCTCAGAGTGATGAAAATGCATTTCAGTATAATTCAGTTTATAAAACTCTAATTAGACAGTGACATTTACGCACACTGAATGATATTGTTCATTGCTTCAGCCATCAAGAGCAGACAAATACAGGATAGTGCAATGGCTGCAATGTATTAGAGCACACATCCACATGTTTGAACACATCAGAAACAACATAAAACTGTGTCACGACAAATCAGCTCAATCAAAACCCACCGGACTCCATCAGGACAGCACCACTGAATGAAAATTGAATGAGTAAGTCAAGGTATCCTGGGGATTTATGGGATGATGCGTCTTGGCAAGCACAGCGACTGCGAACAATGTCTCTGAATCCTGAACATCTAAATGAAATCAAAATGCTTTTGGTCTGTTTCTCTGAGCCTTTTTAATAACATATTTAAAACGCAATTTAAAAATGCAAATTTCTGAATGGGGTTTTCCAATATTCCAATATTATTAAATAAAAAATATTAATAACATATTCCAACTCTGATGATTATTCAAATTATAAATGATTATATTTGAACACCAACCGTTATTAAAACATATACCATTTCCTGTTTATATTTGCTGTACACTGAATGAAAAGATATGAACTCTACATATAAAATAAAATAAAATAGTTAATACTGGTTGTTGCGTTCATAATGTTCATTATAACGTTTTAGGATATTTTTGAATAATTATTTGAATTTGAATATTTCATTTTATAAAAGTAAAAAATCCTTTACACACACACACAATTATATACACGTAGAAAATACCAAATGCAATTTTATATACACACAAAGTACATTTAACGCAAGTAAAGTGTACTTTAATGTTTTAAATAACTTTTGAGAAAATAAAATGTCAAAATATTAATTCAGCACAAAAGATATATTTATGTAAAAATAAACAACATACTTATTCTGAACCGTACTTATTAAAATATTTAAAAGAGCAAACGATCATGCTAAATTTTTATTATATACAGTATTAAATGATTAAAAGTTATAGCATTTTTGCTCTTTTTTTAATTTTCATAAAATATTCAAATTATTTACATACATAAACACACACACAGTGCAATACCGATCACCCATCAAAGCCTAACATGCGCATCTGAGGGAAATTGGGTTTGCATGTGCAGAGAGCAGAATGTGTGTCTGCTGGCATGAGCATCTTCTGGGGTCAAAC
The DNA here is from genome assembly GCA_021397915.2 of Tor tambroides. Classification (NCBI taxonomy): domain Eukaryota; kingdom Metazoa; phylum Chordata; class Actinopteri; order Cypriniformes; family Cyprinidae; genus Tor; species Tor tambroides. Next base: position 12,477 of record JAFVLL020013770.1, on the reverse strand, counting down.
TGCTGTGCAAACGAGGGTAAGAACAAACTCTCATTAAAAGCACATTAATCTAAACTAATTTACCAGCGAGCAGCCCGGCTGAGGTCAGCAGCAGTCCTCATGTGTTATGATACTGTATGTCTGTTGTCTCAGTATCTTCCCACAACCCTTCAGTCTTGCCTGACTGCAATGGGTGAACTCAGGACCCACGGGAGCGGCTGAAGGAACAGGTACTAATGAGACACAGTTGACAAAAGTGAAGCTTAGTAACCTGTGCATGCTTTAGAGCAAGAGTTGAGGAGTCACAAACTTATTCACTGATTCATTTGAGTCTCTACATACTCCAGCTTCTCCAAAACTGCAAAAGGTTTGACAAACATCAATGCAAGCATTACACTGAGACAACTAAACAGTCTCAACATTAAGATGAACGACTTTAAAAGAACAGCGGAGGTAAATCAAATTCCTAATATTGTGCATAATTTTACCGAACTGAGAAAAGCAGTGGGATTACGAGTTGAATTGTTCTCTTTATGAAAAACAATTCACAGGTTTTCTGATGCCTTGAAATGAAGCAGTAACTTCACACCAGTGGCCTGCTTAGCATATTTATATTTTCTTTTGCAGCATTAATTAACATGAAATGAATTAGCAGCTGATTAATTTCAAAGGTTCTGGCAACCCAGCAGTACACAGACACTATACATGACTTGTAAATGTACGCCTGCTTTGTTCTTGAACTGTATATCCTCCATAACTGCAGTCATAATCAGCTTCTTTTAAAGGCTCATATAATGAGGAATCTAACCTTCCTTGATCTTGTGCAAAAAGAGTTCATGTAATATGAAAACATACTGTAAATTTAAGAACCCAAAACCTCATTCTTGCATGCGATCTGAAGTATTTTGTAAATGTTCGTCTACATATGCAAACGTCAGATTTGTGCTGCATTTTGTTACTTTTCCAGTTTTGAGAAACGTATTTTCAGACTGAAGCATATACTTGTTTTTATGCTGTTAGTTAAAATCTCTGAAGTTTTGACTCACTGCATCCTAACCAAACATGTTGAAGAAATTTTTATACATATATATATATATACATATATATATATATATATATATATATATTTTTTTTTTAAATTTATTTATTAGGGGTAACCCCGAATAGTTGAAGATTCGATGCTTCGATAGGAGGAGCCTGATTCGACTCACAGTTGAATATTCGTGGGGTATTATGATCATGCCATTTTGGCTATATGTCTGATTTCACATAGAACTACCGGTTTTCTCCCAATAAGTTAATATACAGCCTATTAAGATAATGCTGTAAATAAGAATCTGACAGAAAGAAGCTTTAAATAAATATTTTAACGTGTGTGAATAAATCCAACCACCCCTATAGATTTAAGTTTCACTTTCCATAATCCGTGACTGACAGAGGAGCATCTTGGCGGCAGAGATTTAAATCTTTAACAAGACTCAAATTGACACAGGCAAAGTGAAAGACTGAAGTTTTTTTTATCAGGTAGGGTACAAGTGATTTCAAAACATTTCAGCCGGTTTATATATATCGTGTATATATTATTGATCTTGTATAAGATGCATTTGGTTGAGTTGTGCTGGGTAAAGTGCTTCATTGTAGTACTACGGTGATTATCTCTTCAGTGCGAGCAGGACAAACAACAATGCAGAATATTAATAATGACTGGGACTGTCATATACATAACATTATAATGAGAACACTATTATAATGTTATGTATATGACAGTCATATACATAACATTATAATGAGAACACTATTATAATAAAACTTTTAATAAAATTTTTTAGAGCTTAGTTGCTGTGTTTCTGCGTGTTGTTGTGTGAATGTTGTTCATTCCCGGTCAGACACGTTCATGTGCATTCGGGACATTTCGTGCAGATAGCCTATAAGTTGTAATATTAACATTATTTTGTATAATAACGAAGCGTATTCTGTGAGATAAATGATGAGTTAAATCCCATTTATTAAAAACCTGCTATCAAATGCTTCATTCTACTGGTCATCTTCAGCGCGCGCAGCTCAAAGCAGAAATGCAGAACATTAATAACTACTGTCATATACATAACGTTATAATGAGAGCACTGTTGTAAAAAAAAAGTGAATTTTTTAGGGTTTCGCTGACGTTTAATGTTAACAATCTTTTAATCAAAACATAAAACATTATTTTTGTATCTACGAGGCGTCCGTTACACATTTTCCCTGTGTTAACGTCAGTAATTATGACTGTCAAATGTCTGACTTGACTCTTGGTAATGTATTTTGACCCCGCCCACAAACATACGATTCGACTATCAGTTGACTATCGGCAATATAAAATATATATTAGGCACCCCTAATATATATATATATATATATATATATATTATATATTATATATTTTTATATATATATATATATAAAAATTTGAATTGTATTTTTTTTTTTTTTTACAAATTTTTAAATGAAATATTCAAATGATTATTCAAAAATCTTAAGCCATTTCATTTTTCTTTTTAAATGTAATTTTAGTTTATTTTTATATGTAGATATTTATGTAACATGAGTTTGTCTCCCTCTTAAATATTCCACCCTGTTAGAATAAATAACAGGAAAATATAATAATTATATTACATAAACATCATTAAAGGGGTCATATGATGCTTTTTTAAAGATCGTTATTTTGTGTATTTGGTGTAACAGAATATGTTGACATGTTTTAATGTTCAAAAAACACATTATTTTTCAAATACTGTACATTATTGTAGGTCCTCTATGCCCCGCCTCTCTCAAACGCTTCGTTTTCTACAAAGTCCCTCCTTCCGACAAGCGCAGTCTGCTCTGATTGGCCAACTGGCACAGTGCATTGTGATTGGCCAAACACCACAAGCCACGTCGGAAATGTAACGCCCCTTTCCATAATCGCGAGCTTTAGCTTTCAAAATTATAGTAAAGACAGTTAATAATGTCCTTAGCTTTACCATCAGTTCAAGCCCGAGAGGGGAATAGAGTCGTGTGACAGACACAGTGATGAAGCTCGTATGTGTTTGCACACAAGCCGTGATTGTGTGACCGTGTTTCCCTCTCTCACACACGCGAGCGAGCGCACACACACACACACACACACACAAACGACGCTGCGCTGTGACTCTCTCTCTCTCTCACACACACGCGCACACACACACATTTACACACACACAACACGCAAAACTCCGCATTTGAAGTCAATAGCAAATACTAAAAATAACAAAACATACAGTCTCTGATTCAGAAGCGCCAGATTGTCATAGTAAAGTCAGAATGACCTCCTCTCCTAGGTTCACGAAACGGTCGTCCATATGTTGAAAATGCGTTGCTGTTCTGTTGTAAGTAATCTTAATGATTCCTAAATGCATCTACTTTCGGAAGGCCAAATAAAGTGTTTTTGCTTTCACATAGAAGCACACAGAGTGTCCCCAACAGAGTTGCTTCAACACTACTGCGGTTACTGAAACCACGCATTCTTTCTTTGCGTGAACATTTGAGCGGCGTTACGCAAATATTTCCACATCGTGACGTAGACATGTGGGAACATGTTTGAATGAGCCGTTTTAGGGGGGCGTGGCAGAGTCTTAACTTTGATAAAGAATATCTCTTTGGTTTTGAGACTTTAGTCTTTGCAACTTCAGGGATCTTATCTATGCACAAACAGCTTGTAACACTCCAAAGAGAAAGGAAAACTTGAAATCGCATCATATGACCCCTTTAAATAATAGTAATAATATAAATATTATTAAAAAAAATATATATTTTTACATCCTTTTAACTTTCTTGTTGCTTTCTAAAAAAATTAAGTTCAAAAGAACTTTTCTGACAGCCTACTATGCACTTTTATGAAAACATTATCATACAAGCATTTTCTTTTATTTAAAAAAAGTTCAAAGTTCAAAAGGTTCTGCATAACAGGAATGACCGCTGACCTTTAAACTGAAGAGCTGAAGAGCGGGATAGTGTGCGAGTTTCACACTACAACAGGCCTGGTGAAGATAAGAATACACAATAAGAACAAGACAAAATTAGGACAACAACACAAAAAAGTCTCTAAATCTGTAGGAAAGTTTGTAGAGGCTGCTAACCCATTTTTGGGGATGTGGTACAAGGTGGGTGATGTACTCTGGAGATCTGTGCTTCTCAGAGGCTCTGTGAGAGTTTATAAATAGCCGGAGGAAACAACAGATCGCACATCAATGAATAACAGTGTGAGGAAAGGAATGGCTGGAAGAGAGATGCTGGCGCTTTACGCTCACATGCCACGCCACAGCGCTTCACTGCACACAGATCTGCTTCTGAACACATGCACACCACAACACATTACTGCATCAGCACGCCAGCAGACAACATTACTGGAAATGGACACTTAGTTACATACTGACCCTTAGTAGTAATTAACTAATAAACTAAACTAAAATGGAAATTGCATCATTAGCTTAAACCAAGCTAAAAATAAATGAATACACTTTTTTTTGTTTTGTTTTTAGTTTGGAACAGCTTATACGCTTGCAAAAAGTAAAATAAACAAATAATAATAATCATTTTATTAATAATGTCTATTCCATTTGTTTGGGTGTAAAACTTGTTGCACCAAGTAGTTTTTTGCATTGGAAAAAGGGTATTTTAAATTAATAACTTTTTTATTTATTATTTATTATCATTATTATTATTTGGACCAACTTATGTGTGCACTGGAAAAAAGGCATTTATAAATAGTCGCTTTTTTTTTTTTTTTTTTTTACTTGGACCACCTTGGATGCATGCAAAAAGTAAAATACACAAATAATAATTTTATTAATAATGTCTATTTCATTTGTTTAGGTCTAAAACATGGTGCACCAAGTAGTTTTTTTTTTTTGCACTGGAAATAGGGTATTTTTAAATTAATAACTTTTTTGGACCAGCTTATATGCATACCAAAATTAAAATAAACATAAAAATAATAATCGTATTAATGTCTATTCTATTTGTTTAGGTGTAAAATTTGGTGCACCAAGTAGTAGGGGTATTTTTCTTCACTCTAAGGGTGAATGCCTGGTGTTTAGCAGATAAACGTGGCTGGGCTATCATTTCTGCTCACTGAGGGTGTGTGTGTGTGTGTGTGTGTGTGAAATGTAGCTGTGGGTTCGGTTTACACAAGCACTCGCACAGCTTATGTCTAAGAAAGCGCTCGCGCCTTGTGGGCTCGCTGATAAGAGCCCGCCATCAGCTCCACTTTGTGAGCCGGAGTCACTGGCCTCAGAGAGGACGAGTAAGGCTAAAGAAAAGTCTATTACACTCAGTAGGCTTCTCTTAGACGCCTCCCATTCGAAAGCTAAGAGACAGAAAGAAAGAAGGAGCAATAAAAATACGGGATATTGTCCTGCTAGCAAATTGATTTTTCTCTCTGCAGTATGAGAAGCTGATGTGGCTGAGGTTTTATACTGTAATGGTAATGTAGCAAAATATTAATAAATAAAATAAATTAAAATAATAAAATATTTTAGGAATCAGTTGTGAACTTAAAATAATAAATGCCCTGTAACAACTGAACTAAATGAACTAAACTAAACTAAACTAAAATAAATAAATAAAATTGTGGGTCTAAATAATAAACATCCTTTGACAACAGAACTATACTGAACTAAAATCTAAAATTAAAGGCATCAGTTTATTAGGCATCAGTTGAGGTAAACTAAACTTAACTAAAAGATTAGATCAAATTTCATTTTACTGTCATTTTGCAGAGTAAAAGCACAGAGCCAACAATGCAATAAAATGTAATAAAATAAAAAAACAGGCATCAGTTATGGGCCTAAAATAATAATACCCTATGAACATAAATTAAATAAAACAACAAAACAAAACAATGAAAAAACAGAATGAAAAAATGAATAAATAAAAATGGCACCTGAAGTTATAAATACCTTTTGACAACCGCTTTTAAATAAAAAATAATAATATATCCATTTGCCATATAGTGACATCAAAGGCAACACACAGGGAAAATTTCATAAGCAATTCTTACATAAAAGCTCATTTCATAGGAATACAAGGTTAATTTACAATGATTAAAGGAGAAATATGCTTTTTAGCTATATTATTTTGGTTTCAGGTGGAGCCCTTTCGTTCAAACACAAATCATGAAGCCAAAATTAGTTCTTTTAGCCGAAGGAATCATTTTGAGTTGCACTGAATCTCACACAACAACAGACATCCAAGCAGCCATCTTGGCAAATGGCATGTTGAATAAGCTAAAGCGCGAATGTGAGGGAACGTGATGTGTGAGAACAAGAGCAAAAATAAGTAACGGACTGGCAGATCTGTGAGGATGGGGAGTAAAGAGAGATAAACGAAATGACTGCTTGATTTCCCTCGCGCGACAGAGGAGATGTGTTGACGGACTGTGACCCTGCGGTCTCTCCCGCCACAGAAATAGCCATTACTGTGAAGAAACAGGTTAAGTGGGAATGTTATGAAACCTGTGTCTGTAAATAGGATTCACCAGCCGTACTCATCCGTTCCATTAAGTGCATTAAACACATATTTAATGCACTACTTCACATTTACAGCTTTATGTTTTCCGATAGACAGGGTGCAATGCACTTGTGAATAAAACACCACGCTGAGCGCAAAGTGAACTCTATCTAATGGGTAGGCTGTCTGTTTATAGTTCACGCATAAGGCTGACGGATTCGGAGAAATATGATTTCTGTAGACGGAAGTGAACGCATTGCTTTTAAGCTTTCAGTTTCAATGCTTTCTGGAAAATAACATTGCTAAAGAACTAAAAACATCACTATTACTACTGCTGAAAAACACTAAAACTAGTTCTGAAGAAAGGACTTAAGCCACTTCTACAGACCAGAATGTCATTGAGAGTTCAGAGTGGCATCTTTTGAATTGAGTCACCAAAACAACAAAACAAAATGAAACGAAACACAATGAAAACAAAACATATTTTAGGCATCAAGTTGTGGGCCTAAAATAATAAATACACTTTGACAACTGAACTATACTAAACTAAACCAATATTTTAAATATAATACATCATTTTAGGCATCAGCTGGGCCTAAAATAGTAAAATTTCCTTTGATAACTGAAATATAAAAGAAAAGAAAATGTGATGCCTAAAATAATAAATACCCTCTGGCAAATGAAAATTGATTTTGAATAAAATAATAATAATTATAATATCCATTTGCCATATAGTGACATTCAAGACAACAGATATGGAGAAATATAAGCAATTCATATGTTGCTTACATAAAAGCTTATTTCATCAAGATACAAGGTTAATTTACAGCCATTAAAGGAGAACAAAGAAAAAAATAGAAATAAAATAAAATAAATAAGTTCGCAAAATAACCACCCTAGCAACCACCCAGAACTCCTTAGCAACCGCACGGCAAACCTAATCAGATTTTACACGCACAGAAATTATTAAAATGCAATGCTGTTCAAATGATGTGCTCCTCAACAGACGTCTTGAAGATATATGTGTGCCTAGTGGGCAAAAGTCCCTTAGCAACTGCATAGCAACCACCCACAACACTGACTTTTGCACAATCAAACATCACTCTGATTTTCTGCAGCAGCTGTAAAGATCTGCTTTGCAATACGACAGCAATAAAAAGAGCAGCATATGGAAAACTGCAGCATTAACCTGAATGACATTTATGACGGCTTTATGATGCTTTAGTGATTGAGCCGTCAATGATCTGATAATTTCAGACTATTATATTCAGAAATATTGTGAATTGAGTGACTCAGAGAGCTCACAAAGATTTAGGTGGCTTTAAAAGCACCATGATGTGACATCTGAAGGGCCTTTGAGATATTCTTAGTCCACTTGTTCAAAAGACCGAACCGCCCGCATGCTAAAACCTGACAGCACTTAAAATCACATTTGAACTATAAAGTATGGACAATAAAGTATTGTCCAGAATCTGTGAAATGCTCACACAAAATGTTGCAATCACTTCTAAAAGAATTGATTATAATTTAAGGCTTAAAATAATTTCTAAGTTACTCTGAGAAATGGATTTTATGAAAATGTTGCATGACTTATTTTATACATTTATGTAACTGCCTTGGCAGATACCTAATTTATTTAAATAATACTATAAACAATTAATTTAATTAATGTAGAATTATTACATTCTTCAATATATTTTAAAAATGTTTAAAAAATATTCTTAATATAAAAGCCATTATGCTATCAATCATTATGCGGAGCTGTCTTAAAAAATAAATATTATCATATTTTAAATATTAAATATTTAAAGGGTCATGAAACCCCAGACTACTTTTCCTGAGATTTTAACAGAGGTGTTTGTGTTGCACATCATAGAAGACAATGTTAGCATCCGATAATTTTAACTGTTGGAGAAAACCGGTTAATTTTAAGCTTTTTTGCGCTATTTTCATCTTCCGGGTTTAAAATCTACATCGTGTTGACGTCACAATTTGTGACGTGGCAATGGACTATAGTACATCGATGACGCGTCGGTGTCTATTTAATTATTCATGAGACTGCGTGTTCTTATCCTATGAGAAGATGCTTCGCTTAATTATTCACAACAGCATGTGTTGATTTGCTATGACAGACGCTTCAGACTGTGAGATCGCGTACATTAACTGAGAGAAACGTTCATGGATCGAAGGAGAGCGTCTGTTTTTGCTTTGTAATAAGAGTTCGGTACAAACGCGATTCATTCACTTAAGTGAGTGTAACCGTTTTTACAGCTCCGTGACACAACCCGTCAAAAGGCTTATATAAACGCAGCAGAATAAGCCTAAAAAGTTATCAGAGGTGCAACAGCGCGTTCATATATATGTTTTTGATACAGAGTGCAAATGGCTGTGCATTTATTTGTGTTTTTAACTCGATGGGAGCGAAATGAATCTGTCTGAACCCAAAGCTGTGTATGTAGTCTGTCTCCCCTCTTCCCCCTCCGCTCTGCAGCGCACCACGCCCACTTTTTTAGCATTTTTTAAAACTGTGGTGAGAACTAACCAGTGCTGAAACAGGGGGTTTCATGACCCTTTAAATATTATTATTACAAAAATTGGAAAAATGATTAACGACAATAATAATAATGGTAATAATAAACAAAATAATTGGAATTGTATTTGTAGCAGTACTATTATAAAAACAACTAATAATAATAAAACTATATGATTATTATTATTATTAGAAGTGTTAGCAAACAGTTTCCAGGATATGTAAATAGGCGAGACAAACATATGCCAAAAAATAAAAAATAAATAAATAAACAAACAAACAAATAAATAAATATGTACGAACTCAAGCTGCCACTGCAGATCTGGATGAACATGTAAAACTGCACCAGATGCTGTAGTTTAGTATTGTTTTTAAAGGGCTGGAATAAAAACAAGGATCCACATTTGCATGTTCTGTCTTCCTGTGCCTGCGGTGGTGGTTGTGGTTGGGCATCGCAGCATGGATGAGTCTGTGCCCGCTGCATCTCATTCTCTCACAGATGTCTAAACATAAGCAAAACATTTGCCTTGTACACAATACATCTAGTGCACAGATTCTGGGGAAATGCCTCTCTCTTTTTTTTCTTTTTAAATGTGTGCAGAAAGCCAATAAAAGCACCCAGATTTGAGAAAACAGTACAGTGATGCTAGCCTAAGCAAACACCATTAATGATTGCTTTCAGACAGGTTACCAAACACAGTACACTGCAAATGAGTGACACGACATGAGAACACACAAGTACTAATAATAAAATAATTTTTATCCAATGAAAAAGTTGGATTGGACCACTTTTTGTGGTGTTTAAGTCTAATAATAACAATAATAATTATTGTAGTTTTAGTAGTGTTTGGTGTGCGTTAGACTGCAACATTTAGAAAAATAAATACATATAATATTCATCGCTGTCAGTCTTATTACTTATTTGCCAGGGATGGTTAGTCAAATATTTGGATGCAATAATAATAATAATAATAATAATTATAAACAATAACAACAACAATAATAATCTTTTAATAATTTAATATTAAATCATAGATTTTTTGAATAATAATTATAATAGTTATTAGTAATATTATTATTAGTTTTTATTTTATTTTTTATTTTTTATGACTGATAATAATTATAATAATAAAATAATACTATTTATTTATTTATTATTATTATTATTATTATTATTGGTACTAAAAAAGACTAATAATAATAATAATAATAATAATAAAAAAGTTCTAAATTTTAACAGCAGTAGTATTATTTGTATAATTATAAAATGGACTGCTACTAATGCTACTTTTACTACTACTAATAATAATTTGATAATTATTGTTTGAATCATTATTATGAGACTTAATGCTAAAAAATGGTGAAACTTTTTCCAATGGAAAACATTTATTATTATTATTATTATTACTACTATAATAAATGGAAAAATAATTAACGATAATAATAATAATGGTAATAATAAACAATAAAATAATCTGAATCATATTTGTAGCAGTACTATTATAAAATAACTAATACTAATAAAACTATATGATTATTATTATTAGAAGTGCTAGCGAACAGTTTCCAGTATATGTAAACAGGCGAGACAAACATATGCCAAATGTGTCAAAATATCAGATCTGTGCCAAAATATAGTCTGAAGGTGTAAATGCAGAGCTAGACACAGCGCATGAGCCGCACATGTATAATCGTGACACAGGAGTGATGATCGCTACAGTACTGAAGGTGCAGATGCAGAAGGGAAGACACCCAGAGCATCTGATACATGCTAAACGACAGCCTGCGGCTCACGCAGAACAAGAGCCAGGCAATAAAAGAAGATTGGCCGCCGTCCCCGGGGCGTTTGACGGTAAGGCTGTAATGAAGACGCAGGCAGTGTATCAGGGAAACTGGAAAAGAGATGTGAGGTATTTGTGGAGGCCAGATGTGCGCTGAACATCAAATCCTCTGCAGTGATTCCACTGGAGCGCTGCTCCAAATACCAATCACGGGTCCCGCTGGTTGTCCTGGCAACAGCACTCCTCTCCAATATAGTAAGCAGCAGGCATCTAAAGAGACGCTTCTCTTTTTTTGACATCCTCCTTCCCATTTCGAGCCCTTCTTCTCTCTGTTTCACACCACAGGTCTGACCAAAGATCTGGAGCGGTGAGGAAGCTCTAGATGGACTCCAGATCCAGCGTTTTCCACACGTCCGCGTCTCCCCACTGATGAACTTTCCCCTGAGGGATGCACCTTCACTTCGAATTTCACGCCTCATGTGCTTCCTGCATGTTTGAGGGTAAAATCTAAGGTTGTTTACCTGCAGTGGACACGGGTTGAGCTCAATCCACAAAACATTGTGGCATAATGTTGAGAAAAAAAAGTGAATATGGCCAACACATAAATGTTAAAATACTCACTGTTTCAACTGTGTAACATTGTCAACTTCTTCAATTAAAAAAAAAAAATAATAATAATGATAATAATTATATATGAAATTATTATTTTATTACTGCTTTTTGGGGGGATTAAATGGAAAAAATTTGATTGCAGTAGAAGCAATCGAGCAGCAGAAGAGGACAGCAGTTTGTAAGTGTTTTGTCTTGTTTTCTCATTAGATTTCAGCACGGTTGTCATTGCTAGGAAACTTTGTTTTGCTTACTGTGTTTTACCGTGGTAAATGCGTGCTCAAGTCGCATTTGTTCTCGTGCGTATCGCGTGACTTTCCAGTTTCGGTTTGCTAAGTAGTAAGGCGTGGCCAGCTGCATTCAATAACGAGTAATCAGGCAAGTATAAAATTGCGTAGTACACTGCGGCACCCCTCGTGTGAAGACCTACGAGGGTAAAGACCATCGACTCTACCTGCGCGACTCCACTGAGCAAGGACACCGGCAAGGCACTTGAGTATTGCTTTTCTCCCCTCTCTTTACTTTTTGCACATCTTGTTCTTATCTACTTGTTCAGAATCAGAATCAGAATCAGAATGAGCTTTATTGGCCAGGTATGTTTACACACATACGAGGAATTTGTTATAGTGACAGAGCTCCACAGTGCAACAGAACGACAGCAACAGGACAGGACACAGATAATAAAAGAATAATATACAAATATACAAATAGGCAATGTACAAAAAGCAAAAACACAATATATAATATAAACAATCATGTATGTACAGTTATGATATGTGCAGATTTGAAATGAAAAAAAAAAAAAAAAAGTATGTGTGGTGAATAAATAATGTATAGTAGTGTTGTGTGTTCCACGTTTAATGTCAAGTGTTCATGAAATGGATTGCCTGAGGGAAGAATCTGTTCCTGTGTCTGATCATTCTGGTGCACAGAGCTCTGTACCATCGACCAGACGGTAACAGTTCAAAGAGGGAGTGTACTGGATGTGAGGGGTCCAGAGTGATTTTGCCAGCCCTTTTGCTCACTCTGGATAAGTACAGTTCTTGGAGAGTGGGGAGGGTTGTACCAATGATT
>JAFVLL020013769.1:0-11457 GCA_021397915.2 Tor tambroides | reverse complement strand
TTTTTAGGTGAACTATTTCAAATAATTAAACTCTGGCTGTCAATTAAAATCTGACTGTCAGTGATTTTATTATTCATCAGCTGAAAAATAAAAATGTTCTGAAAATTATTCTCTTGTGTTGTGAGCTTCACTATTCCCATAGAAATACAACACATATATTTAAAACTTCATAGTTAAAGTTACTGTTACAGTTATCATTCTTGAATGGGTTTTAAGGCTAAATCTATATATATATATATATATATATATATATATGAAATCTATAATGAGCCTTATTTACATAGATAAGAAGTATGTACTGTAACAAATGACAATTATGGATTTTACATATGACACAGCGCTATTTCAGTGCATTTACTAGCATTTGTTTGAACTGGATTGTGAGTGGTTAGCGGCAAAATACTGCACAGAAAAGAGGATTAGAGTTTTGTGAATAGCACATCGCAACCGATGAAAACGTTTATCTACCTTTTTTTCAAATTGCAACCATATGATCATCCAAATTTAAACAGGACTTCCTGAATGCGGTGACTTAAAGGTCCAAGTGTTAACATCAGAGGAAGCTGTGTATAAATAATCTGTTTATTCATAAACATGAATGATGAGTCTTTTAGGCTGTTATATACAGTGCCTGTCATTTAGTGCGTTTGCGGAGAACCTCAGCGGTCAATGTCAGTGAGATTTAGCGGTGTGGTAATGTACACAACATAGCTCATGGTTGCTGCAGCAGTCGTGAAAAGCACCAATCACCATCAGATGGCTAATTTTCAAAGCCCAGAAACCCCCGTGCTGCCTGCGAGTAAACCGTGGCTTTCTGACAGGGCATAATCCAGATGCCTTAATCATAGTCATTTACTCGCACAAACATTTGGCTGCAGAGGAGATGCTTTTGTTGGGCTGATGGAAAGCTTGAGCTCTGGTGCTCTTGGGTTTTTTTTTTTCTGCCGGATGAGCTAATGGTTTATTAAGGTTTGCAGGGTTGGTGTAGATCTTGACGCTGATTTGCCATAATCAACGTGTCTGGGAGTCGGGGCTATATAATGTGAAAACGAGGCCAGACTCCTGATTAAACTCAACGATGCCAACGTGTGGTCCCAATAAAACTGGTTTCCGTTTATTACCATTAGCCCTCGCTGCAAATAAAGACATAATGAATTTTCAAACGTGAAATAAATCTGAAGTAATGGTCTCGCACAGGGTTCTGGGGGCATTAGTAACAAGGAGAACTCTAAACAGACCTGATTGTGTGGTGACTTGAGTGGCAAATTTTCACTAGCAACTTGACCCGATCCCCACCCAAGAGTAATATTTAAAAGCACATTACGGTTATGGCCAAATTATAGACATATAAGTTAATGGAGGTTGGAATTGTTTACTGGGTTTTGTGAGCTTCCGGAGTAAAGGACTAAATTGGGTCTGGGTTTTGTATAAGGTACAGAATATGTTGGAGTAAATGCTTCATTAGCCATAGAATGCGTCAAGTCTAGTATGATATGTGCTCATGGTTGATGTCAAATATTTAAAGAGGAATATATAGATTTTTTTTGTTAATTAATAAAATGTAAAGTTAGTAAATGAGACACAAAATTAATTATGCAAGTCATCATTTTATTTTTGTTTACATTAAGATTAAAAGGTGCAAAACCACATTTATTAAATATAATTTTTATTTTTTTTATGCTTTTGTGTATCTATCTGTATGGTGGCCCAGTAGTGCACAACACAATGAAATATACACAACTCAATGGAAACAAGCCGCGACACAAATAAATTAGGACAACATAATGGAAAAAAGGGGCAACACAACGGAAACAAGCCACAACACAACGAAATTAGCACAACTCAATGGAAACAAGCTGCAACACAATGAAATTACCACAACTCAATGGAAACAAGCCACAACACAACAAAATTAGCACAACTCAATGGAAACAAGCCACAACACAACGGAATTAGCACAACGCAACGATAACAAGACGCAACACAGCGAAATTAGCACAACACAACGAAAATAGTCAATCTAGTCTCATGGCATTTACGTACCTGGGTGCACTTTTTAGCGAGACACGAAATACGTACCAGTAACTACATATTACTGCAGTTTCAGTTTCCAAAAGACACAAACACTAGAGGCAGTAAAACTCCGACACCTTTTACTCCTTTTCACACAAATTTGGCCACAAATAATTTTTAGTGCATTCCTCCCTCTGTATATAATGCAACATTAAAATTATTTTATCAGAGCTTACGTCCTTCTTACAGTTACAGTTATTGCACCAAATGAGATCACTTTATTCGCCCACTGTTTGTGCACGTCCCCATATGACCATCACTCTGTGCTCTTGCTGAACTTCTGTTTTAACTGCAGATGCTCACTGAGGTCAGTCAGGACAGGCTGACGTTCAAGAAATGTCCCATGAACACCTGAAGTCATTCCACAGAGTGCAGCTGACAAGCTCTTATAGATTTTTGTCTGTTAAATGAGCTGTTATGGAAACAACTGCTTTCACTTTACCCTGTGTGATTTGTAGTTAGCTTTGAGTTGTGATTTATGATCCCTTAAAACTTTACATGATGAATTTGTCGCTTTTGGCCTGTTGTTTGACACTTTGAAACACTCTTGTAGAAAGAAAACAATTGTGTGTGTGAGGGGACTCTCAGAGTTGTAAATTTTAAATAATTCCTAGTGCTTTTCCAAGCAGTAAACAATGTTAGAGCAGGAAAAAGCGAGACAATTTAAAAACCTAAACTGAGTTCACCGCTCTTGGACCAGTCGTTACGCTAACTGCTTTTTAATTATGTTGCATTGCTCTGTGTAGTTTTCCTTTGCTATTTTCATTTTCATTTTTTCTTTCCAGAATTGTCATACTAGCGTGGTTGTGTTGAGTCTTGAGTCTGTGTTTGAGATGGTAGATTGACATTGTGAAAGAACCTGAAGAATTTGTCTTCAAGTGTAATTTTTCCAGGACTCAGGCCTTATTAGTCTTAGCACTCAAGCAGGTCGAGTTCCTAGACCTTGAAATCATTTTTTTGTATTGAAAAAACATGTTATTCCATATCTTTTCCCAGTGTTCTCCTCAAAATGATGTGCAAATATACAGCAGATAGCTGTCCGCAGTTTAAAATCAGCAGGAAACAGTAGTCACCATGGACAGATGTCTCCTGCGGTCATTATCAGCTATATAAATTCTGTGGTAATGTTTCCACTCGCCAGATGTTCAGCATGAGAGATAATGAAAGACATTCAAGTCCAATCTTTCACAAACTTTCCTTGTCGTAGTCAGATTCGCATCCTTGGCATTGTCAGATGCATACAAATGTGGAATAGATGCTTCAAGTAAAGAGGGAATACAGAAGCCTCATAACAGTGATGCTTTCTTTGCCTCAGCTGGATTTCTGTGTTCCGACAGCCTCAGACTGCTAAAAAATATCCACTTCCAGACAGCTGAAGTCCTACAGCTGATGAAGTCAACTACTCTGACCCAACTCTGAACTCTCACTGCAGGAACGCGAATGAATTGTTTCACTAATTGAAGTAATTTCGAGTAAGTACACAAAGAACGCATTATCCCTGAGTTATAGTTTATTACTAACTGCTATCTGATAAACATCTTCAAAAGAGCAGATTTTAAATTATGAACCATGAAAACATCTGCTAAATATCATTCTAGCATCTGACAGGGAACTTTCCAGAGATGTATTGCAAATGAGAATATGCTCTAAAAATGACATCTTCCAGATGCAAACACACCGAATAGACATCTGGGTGCTGGACGTGTGCGATTAGGGTTGATAAAATATATTTTTCATTGAGATGGATGGATGTACATGTGGAAATGTGTGTGAGAGAGCAAAGTGTAAAGGGTGAATTCAGTTGCACGTATTTCAGCGTAAACCCTTGTTTTTTTTTCATTCGCAATCCAGTTTAACCATGGATGAAATGTTGAAACAGCGCTGTGTCATGAGTACTGAAATTAAGTCTTTTCAGCAGAAACATGCAGACTTTCTATGTAAATTAAGATTAGCATGTGCCTTTTTCACAAAATTCAACACGGTTTGACTTTAATAATCCGTGTTAGTTTACAACGGAAAGAGTCAGCATGGCTGCTGTGGTTAACACTGTGTCATTTATTGAAATTTTATTTATTCCATACTAACACAAAATTATAATTTTGATGAGGTTTTCACACTGGGGACCCAAGGGGCACAGGAGGGGTTTTAGGAAGTCTGTAGAATAGTGTGGTAAGTAAGTAAGTAAATAAATAAATAAATACGTTTTATATTATTTAAATATAAAATACTCAAAGAAAGAAATTGTCATCATGGTTAATTCTACTTTCTAAACACTTAAGATGAATGAAAATAACAAATTATTTTAATTTATTGATAGATAAAGAGAGAAAAAAACACATTTTTAAGCTTTTTTAATGCTTGTATAATGTATAGTCTCTATTTGGCCATATTTGTGCCATTATACAACATATATCTGTTTTGGTTTGTGGTTTATTATCATAACTCCTTTTTTTAGCATAATTATGTTTTTGTTTTGGTTCTGCCATTATGTTTGGCAAAATTATATTTTTTATGTGTATTTTTTTGTGCCATTACGTTTGGCATAATTTTTTGTTTGTTTTGTTTTGTATTTACTGTTTTGTTTTGTTTTGTTTTGTTTTGTTGGAATTACAAGAATAAGATACAGCGTTAAAGGGATAGTTCACCCAAAAAAGATTTTTTTTGTCATCATTTACTCACTCTCAAGTTGTTTGAAAGCTGTATGTGTTTCTTTCTTCTATTAAACATAAAATAAATTATTCTGAAGAATGTAGGAAACCAAACTGCTGCTGGTCCCCATTGACTTATAGTATGTTTATTATTTTTTCACAATATGGGTCTTTATATATGAAACTATACAATGTAGTTGCCTTTATATTTCAGGAGGCAAATCATCATATCTGAAGGCCTGTGGCATCCGAAAGTTTGAAACCACTGATTTAGGGGATTCATTCCTGCATTTAAATGTGGATGTCACTCCCTAAATTTTGTGGTGTGTTTGTGGCCTACCTGATTAGCATAATTCCTTTAGTGAATCGGTTGCTAAAGCGTCACAAACAGTGCATGCAAATAAACACAGCTACAAGCTAGTGCCATTCATTCTTTTTTTGGTATATATGTGCGTTTTGTTTTATTATTACTTTTACGCTGACCCTTTGAAAGTGACTTGAAAGTGAATGTTTTTAAAGATTCGACTGCCTGGTTGATGACCACAGACTTCTAGCCTGAACATGTGTAACAATGGCTGGATTATGTCCTTTCAGAGAGTGCAGACATGGGAAGCAGAGACTTACAAACAGTTAAATGATGACAGACACATGACATGGTGTACAGCCTATCCACACACACATAAAAACACATTTGTCCAGACACATTCACAGCATCTCCACCAAACCATCTGGTTTCCATTGTAACCCCCTCTGCGTCCCTCACTGCTTAAAGAGGAAAAGATTAAAACTGTCTACATGTTCATCCGTGGAGGTATTTTTATCTGAGCGTTCAGCAGTAACCTGACTCTGTTTGTCTCATTGGTCTCTGTCCCATCTCACGTTTTCTCTGTCGTTCTCTTACTTAAGTTCTCACACCGTTTTTTTCCCCCCAATCTCTCAGTTTCTTGCAGTTTAGGCCCGTTAGTTTAGATCCTCTCATTAGACCTCTTAGCCTTCTTAACACTAATTGCAGTTCTTATTTGGCCAACCCTGACCTAAAAAAGACAATGGCAAGAAAAATAGAGCTAGAAGTTCAAGTTTAATTCCCAATTCCAAGAAGGAAGCAGGATATTAAAGGCTCTGGAAAAGGTCAAAAGTGCCTGTTTCCCAGCCTTCACTTGATGAATGTCCAGTTAGGTCCTTATAATGGAACTCTCACTCTGCTTGGATTTTGTCATAATGAATTTGTCTTTCATCATCTGAAAAAGTAAACAAAAAAAATACACATATGCATTTTATATATTACATTTGAAGTTTCAAGTTTAAACATTTTTAAAAGATAATATTAGGGCTGTCACTAACGATTACTTGGGTAATTGAGTAATCGGTCAGTTATTCTGACGATTAATTGAGTAATTGGATAATTATAATACATTTTTTGTGGTATATATCACTAACAATCCGATCTCATGACGAAAACGTACCTGTGCGAACTTTTTCGCAAGACATGAAATACGTATCGCCATGTAAGTTTTGTTTCGTATTCGATGTGAAATGTACACTGAGTGGTGCTAAAAGAGTGTTCCCCCAGGACAGATGAACGTACATATGGTACGTTTTATGTGATGTTGTTTTTGTATGAGTCACCTCAGTTCTGAATTGAAATGTCTGTTGAGTGGCGCTATTAGTCTAATGCTCCGTGATGTTTTAAAATAACGTACCATCTGCACCACACCTAAACCTACTCGATAGTATGAACAAAAGCGAATGTGATGTAAAAACGTAATCGCAAGCATGCCGTTTTAGCTTGCTTTTCAATCTCTCATCTCTTTCATTGTGAGTCATGTTTTTCACGGGATTCGTACCCAAGGATTCCGCATCCTAAGTCCAATTCCATGCCAGCTGAGCTACCGAGCAAGCTGTAATCATAACTGTGTATGAAAATGATTACAAGTGCTTGCTGTTTTACCGCCTCTAGTGTTCACTTCTGTTGGAAACTGCAATTATATGTACTTATTGGTACGTATTTCGTGTCTTGCAAAAAAGTTCCCACGGGTACGTTTTACTTCATGAGATCAGGTAGATCATAAATATATATCATGCAGCCTTGGCAAATGGTCTAATAATGCATTTTATAGATTCTTGTCCGTGGAATGCGCCACTTTGGGTATTTTGCCAGTTACTTGACACAGACAAATTGCAGTTGAGGATTTTTTAAAACTGAATACTTGAATTGAATCAAGGAATTGTGACAGCCCTAGATAATATTATATATAAATAATATTTATATTATAATATTTATATATTATTACTTTTTTCCTCGTGTTTTGAAAGTCTCTGATGTTCTCTAAGGCTGCAGTTATTGATTTAAAAAAATACAGTAGAAAAGTAATACTGTAAAATATTGCAGCTTTAACTGTATTTAGTGTCACATGATCCTTCAGGAAGCATTTTAATATGCTGATTTGGAGCTCAAGAAATATGACATATTTGATCAATTCTTAGGGCTCTTTGATGAATAGAAAGTTAAAAAGAACAGTATTTATTTGAAACTGAAATCATTTGTTACATAATAAATGTCTTTACTCTCACTTTTAGTAAATTTAATGCATCTTTGCGGAATAAAAGTAGTAATTTCTTTCAAACTCTGACTTTCAAACTTTCAAAAATTGTATTTCTTTACATAGCGTATTTTCCACTGACTCTTTATCGCAATGACGACTTTGAATGTTTTTGATGACACAGCGAATGTTATTTGTTCTTTTTAAATTCCTCTGCTGTTCCAGTAAATGATAAATGAACAGCAATTACAGCAATTCCTATCTAGGCTTTCACAGGTGTAGACATCTTGTCGTTGGCCGTTCACCAAGGTAAAATCACCCACTGCTGCGGCATTAGCCTAATTATCCTGACATTTAAAATTGAATTTTCCACGATTAACCCAAAAACTTGGATTCCTCATGAAGTTGTTCAAAGATCCTCAACCTGCTGAATTAACTTTAACTTATTTTTCTGCAGCAATTTATTCCCCCTCTGATGTTTCAAGCCTCTTACGGGAAGTCAAATCTTCCTTTACATTAATAATGTTGAAATGCCTCTACATTAGAGACTCTGCAGCAGCTGGAGAGACTATGAAAATACTGTCATTTGGCCAAAATACGTTGGACACAGTGCTGGTAGCTGGGCATATGGCCTTCATGTGTGGCAGTTCCCTTACCTGAATGTTCAAAGAAATTCCCGTATTTTTGAATCAATCAATGAATTGTTATATTAGAATTATTATGGATGCCATATGTGTGCTGAATTTCCAAAGTTGGTAGTCTGATCTCTGTTAACCATACCTGGCTTAGGCAGCACAATGGGTTTCTTTAGGCAATTGGAGAGTTCTATTGATTTCCTGTCGCTTCATTGTCAAGCCAAACAAATTCTTAGCCCGAAGGACTTGGCAGAAAGATAGAATGAGAAAATTTTCCTGTGCTTTGGTCGCTAGGCATTGCCTTCATTTACCTCTCGAAGGCAGGCTACACTCAAACACTAAAGGCCTTTTCTCAACACAGATCATGCAGCAAAATAATACAAAGAAAAAAAGTTCTTCAAGAGTTTGGTCTGGTAATTGTTTTAAAAACTTTTGAATACCTAAATGAATAGTTCATATTTAAACAAATGTGAAATTAATGATCTAAACCTAAGGTGAAGAAACAAAGAATTATGAATAATGCAATATTTCTGACTTTCATTTTAAAACTCTTTTTGAAAATGGCATGAACTTTATAATGACACTATGAACTGTATCCATCACTGTATTCGTATGTAAGCAAAACATGAAGAGTGACTCTTTGAGTAATGGCAAAACGCATTTAGCAACATTGTTTTTTACAGTTATGGTCTTGCTATCAAGACGTGACCCAGAATAACTGACATGAAGCAGGCAATGGCGCAAGGCGATGGGCTACACTGTAGTCATAACTCATCCATTAGGTGTCTATTTATCAGAATTGGTTGTGTTGAAGGCCAGGCTGCTGCTTTTAGGCTTGATGTAATTGGTCTGAGATTATACTTAGAGCTGAAGTGCGTCAGTCACCTCACATTCTCTTTCTATCTTGGAACAGTTTAAATATAAACTGAAAAATTATTTTGGGGATGTGGTGACAAAGACAGATTAGACGAATCAGTGACACAGCACTTCTTTGTACTGATCATTAATGTATTTAAAAATACTTAAATATGCATTACATTCATCCTGTACAGTGGCTTGAAAACTAGTCTTCTGTGATGAGCATGTTTTTAATTACAAAACTCATTTTGATATTTTGGAGGGGCATGAATTAGTGTTGTTATCATTAACTAAAACTACAATTTTTAAAAATTGTTTTTTTTTTTTGTAATTGAATCTAAAATAAAATAGAAAATTATTTAGAAAAATTAGATGCAAAAAACAGAATACAAAACGTACGATATTTCGATCCTAACGATATTTAAAACTGAAATAAGTGTAAATTGTATTACTAAATAACTGAATGAAAGCTAAATAGACGTTAAAAAAAACCTAAAAAAAAGTTAAATGACAAAAATTACTGAAACAAACTAAAATTCAACTGAAAACTGAATGTATTCAAATAAAAGCTAATTCAAAATATTAATAAATACTGCAATAATATAGAAATAATGCTAAATTAACATTGGCAATGATTAAAAAATGCAGAGACATTGCAGGTACATCTGTTCTGATATCATAATGAAGAAAAGTCTCATTAAAGTATGAAATTCTTGAAAATAAAACCCTTTGCATAATCTTGTATTATTTTTCAGAAATTACAAAAATGTTTCACTGTTTATTAATATTTGATTTAAATCTATATTAATTTTTTATTTGTGACAAAACAAGGGTAGTTCAGGTTGTAAAATGTCATGTGTGACTCCCCAAAAACATAAAGATATGAAAATGCTTTTACCTTGAAAAATATATTTTAAAATCTTGTATTATTTTTCAGAAATTCTACAAATATTTAACTGTTTATTAATATTTGAATACAATTTATATAATTTAGTTTTTATGACAAAACAAGGGTAGTTCAGGTTGTAGAATGTCACATGTGACTCCCCAAAAACATAAAGATATGAAAATGCTTTTACCTTGAAAAATATATTTAAAAACTTTATTGAAAATAATGATGTTAACACTCATATGTATTGAAAGTGTAAGGACAATTTATCATTACTTTTTATTGATGGCTACACCACATGACATTTAGACTGTTTAATAAATCTTTTTTCTTGAAAATGGTATCAAAGTTGCTTAGAAACATATGAAACCATCATGAATAGACTTCAAGAACTTGTTACGTTTTAAAGTCGATTTACGGTTTTTCCTTTTCTTTAGGTCATGAATATAAGTCTGTGAATCCGCACGCCCTTCTGCGACCAAACAAAGGTGTCTTGTATCGTGTTCTCATGGCTGTAAGATCAGTAACCTATTGAAGCTGACACACACAATCTCTCTATCTGCTCTTACTCCTCTGTTTTTGAGTGTGGTACAAGCGCTCAGTCCACATAAAGGCCTTTCCTGTGTAGCGGACCCCTCCTCGTCCCACCCCTGCTTTTGAACGTTTCCTTGGTGTCGCCCAAGTGGCAGAAAATTGAGAAAGCTTTGTTAGCTGTCACTAGTGAGAAGAAAAGGATGGTGGGTGTAGAAAGGCCCCGGCCCTGTGAGAATGACGGATAAGAGACACATTTAATCTGCCGGGTCATTGTTCAGGAATCACTTCATTACTCCCTGCTCGGCTCCACGAGCAATAAAGGTGTCATGAGAGTCCATCGCTTCACTTTGTACCACGGTACTTGAGGAAGCAAAGAGCCTGTTTCAGTTTCATTGGGAAGAACCCTATGTTTTGTTGCCACTAGTTTACATTTTAAAGGATTATAAAATTCTGTCATTATTTACACCTCATGTCATTCCAAACATGTCATTTACTTTGTTTTGTGGATCATTGGAGTTTTAATGAATGGTGACTCAGGCTTCATAAAGGAGTACAACAGAAGTATCATTTAAGTGATTTTTGCGTAAATTCCAAGTCTTCTGAAACCATATTATCACTACGGTACGGACTGAAATTTAAATCATTATTCATAAAAAATATCTTTTTTCTGCACTCGCTCTGCTTGGTGAGTTCATAAGAGAAGTAACAATGACTGATTCATAAACAGATTGTTCTTTCAAGACCTGTATTTGTTATTGTCAATATTTACATGTTGTGAATTTTACAAAACTGGTTGATATTGGATATGTATTAGCCTGTTAGATATTTTGTGCAGGCTAATTTGAACCTGATCCCATGACGAAAATGTACCTGTGGGAACTTTTTCGCAAGGCATAAAATTATAACTATATCTAATAACTATAACTATAACTAACACTATAACTCTAATGCTCTGTGATGTTTTAAAATAACGTACACACTGCACTACACCTAAACCTACCCGATAGTATGAACAAAAGCGAATGTGACGTAAAAATGCAATCGCAAGCATGCCGTTTTTGCATGTTTTTTCGATCGTGAGTCATGTTTTTCACAGGATTCGTATGCAAGGATTCTGCATCATAAGTCCAATTCTGTGCCGGCTGAGCTACCGAGCAAGCGTGTTATGTCCGGAAAGTGAAACATATGGAACGTCTCGGGTTACTTGACTGTAACCCTGTTCCCTGAAAAAGCGGGAACGAGATGCTGCGCTCAAAAGCGCTATTGAGAACATTCTTTGT